>VWZL01001304.1:1006078-1092342 GCA_013396915.1 Stercorarius parasiticus | reverse complement strand
GAGTGTCATTGAGTTTCATTCTGCAGCCACAGCACAAATCAAAGCCCAGCATTCCGCCTTTACGCTAGCATTTAGGATATTAGTTCTGTCAACGTTTCACTTCTCAAATAATTTCTCTCTCTTTTAATAAACCTTGACTTTCCTTTTCTTACCTTTATCTCCTATGGACAACTTTGTATACAGATTAGATTTTGCTTGCATCCTTGTGCAATTTCCTAGAGATTCAGGATGCATTATTCATAAACGTCTGTTCTTCATACGTGTCTATTACCATACTCTTCCTACTAGGTAGGAGTCCCCTCAGCACAAGTGCTGCATTGTGTTTCATTTACTGTGTATTCTGGGTCCTAAGTGAAAGCATACTGCAAAACAACATCAGCTTATTATTAGAAGAATAATTTAGTTTCATCTGCTTCTGATACAGATTAGCATACATTGTCTTCTCCTTTTCTTTCCAGGACCTTGGCAACTGTCTGAAATCTGCACAGAAAGATTCCATAAAATAACAATTTCTGGCAAAGTAACAGTTCGTAGCTAAAACATTCTCTTCTCTCCCAAAAACAACACCTTCAAAGAGAGCTAGGTTTCCTGGGAACCTATATAATCTAGTTGTCACTTTTGACCTGAACAATTAGTATTCAGGGAATTTGGATTTATTTGCACTGGTGGTTAAAGTGAAGTAATAGTTTGATGGAATGCTAGTGGTTTATCAGAAAAAAAAAAAAAAAGGAAAAAAAAGAAGAAAGAAAAGTCAGGGAGACCTTTCTTTCCCTTCTGCATGTAGTAAAGACGGAATACCAGGAACCCAGAAGGTCATTGCCTCCCCTGATTCTCAGTCTCCCCGTTCACCTTTTGAAGTTCTGCCCAAAACCTGCTTGCCTCAGATTTCTTACTCGGCCACAATACAAATACTTCTCCTTAAGTAATTTTTAGGTTTGTTTTGCCAGCTTCATTTCGCTTTTATAGAAGACAGTCATCACGAGCAGCAATTTTAAAGAGTTCTGTGATTATCCATCAACCCTTGCTGGAAGCCATCTGATCTCCAGCCTAATATTCTTTAAAGCAGCATAAAGAATAATACAGACATAGTCTCCAAAATAACTAAAATCCTAAGGCTCTCTATAATAGGCCACAAGTTAAATGTATACAAGTCAACTAGTTTCTGAAAAGCTCTACCAGCATTTTCCTCAGGTTTTGCCAGAAATGGCCACCAGAACCTATCAGCTACCACTGTTCTTTCCTGATATTTCTGCAGGAATGGGAGGGAGAGGGAGCCCAAGGCTTTTATGCTCAATTCCTTTTCCCATCCTACTTGAGGAATGACGGTTATATCTTTGTTTCTTCCATTCTGGTAACAAAGTGGAAATAGGTGATTTCAAATAGTAAATCTATACTACTTTTCGGATACCATTTTCCACCCTTTGCTCTTCTTAGGACCCCAGGTGAGACCACTGCTCAGAGTTCTCATGTACCCTATCCCTTCCTCTTAGATCCAGTATCAAGACACTAATGCTTCAAAAAATGCAGAATAAATTTAGTTGGGATTAAGTATTTATTTCCGCCCCCCCCTCCCCGACCCTTTTTACTTGCCTAGTGACAGCTTGTCTTATCACAAGAACAAACACGCTAAAATTAGAATTTCAGGACTAGTTTGAAGAGGGCTATATAATCACTGAGCTATATATGCCATAGAAGAAACAAAGAAAAATTATCTGAATTAAAAATATGCTCTGTTTTATCTAGCACATATCGCAGTACCGTGTCTTTGCAAAAATTAACACCAAATGTAAACAAATATAATAAAATATGAAATGAGAATTCACAGAAGCCAGTTCTGTTTCAGGAATTGTGTGTTGTTAGTTGTACATCTGTGAGTTCTTAGTAGTATAACATTTAGTAAATACAATCAAATGTAAAAATATGTTTTCTTCTGAAAAAGGAAAAAGACAATCAGGGATAAAAATTACAGTTTAATTTAACAATAGGTTTGTCTGGTTTATAATTTATGCTCAGAACATGTTCCTTTTTGTGCTTCGTTATATTCTTGCACAGTCAAGAATTTTCCCATGAAAATTCTTGGTTGCAACAACAGACCACTTTTCCTCAAAAATCTTATAAATACTATGGCTGATTTTTTCAGAGAGCCTCATCCGTTTACAAAGCTGCCTCCCCATACAACATAAGAGAAGCAGTGTAAGCTAATGAAGGATTAAAAATACTTGACTATAATGAAGTTGGTTTTAATCTTAGCCTCCTTCTTGCACATTGGCTAAAACAAGCGTTGTTAGTATTGTTTTACCACTTAAAGTTCCAAGGATTGGAACAACGAAAAGAAATCAAAATTATACAAAAAATGAAGAATGATGAGCAGAAAAAAATATAATTAAGGACATTAGGGAAAGAGAAAGAAACTTGCTGTAGGAAGGGGAATGATCGTGTCTGCTTGCTAGTCCAAAGCCTGACCATTTTATTCCATTTTTGCTCAGACATACCCCACCTTGACTTTGACAAAGTTTGAACCAAAGATGACTTGGGGATTTTTGGCTTTGCTGCTTAAGAAATATGCCAAACTTCAATTCATTTCATGGACACAGAGACTCTATTAATCAGTGGTATCAAGTGTCAAACCATAGTAGTGTGTCAAACAGTTGGGTTCGTACTCTTCATGCATAAAAGCAGCCTTTTGAAATGAAGATATTGACTTTTTTTTCTGCTCAGCCAGGAGCCATTGCCCACTGCGGTGCTGTCAATGTTGGATCTATTTCTCATTTCAGTGTCTTTGGAAATGCTACGTTGGTCAAGGCACCCATCATACAGTTACTGTATAAGTAACACCATGCTGAAATAGTATTATTGTTCTTAAGCAGCTATACCTGACTAAGCACCCTTACGAGAATAATTACCTATTTAACAAAATTAACTGTCTACAGCAGCATATAGGATTTTTACTAAGATAGCTGATGCAGGGCATTCATAATGAGCAGGACCATATATACTTGCAGGACACAATTATATTTGGTAAGCTACTCTAATTAAGAATATGGAGAGCACAGTCCCCCTTTTCATTTACCACCAGACATCATGGGAACATAGCTCTTTTAGCAAGCAGGGGGTTCTGGTCTGCTATCCCAGCTGCTCCTGGGGATGCTACAGCTGGTGTGTTGGTCCCACAGCTAGGTCTGGGATTGCTTCATGTGATCAATGAAAGAGCAGGTGCTTGAGTTCCGGTTCCCATAGTCTGTTTCCAGAGCTGCTTAGCACTGCAGGGCTTCTGCAAGGCTGGCTGGAATCTCCCTGTCACACGGTGACCTCAATCACACTGAGATACGGAGCACTGACAGCTCAGGCAGAGCATTAACTCACATGAAAGGCTCTTAGTTTCAAAACTATATACTTAAATTTACAAGTTTTCTTTGTAAAGATTCTGTTCAAGACCCAAAAAGAATTAAAAAAAAAAAATCATAGAACGGTTTGGGTTGGAAGGGACCTTAAAGATCACCTAGTTCTAACCCCCCTGCCATGGGCAGGGACACCTCCCACTAGACCAGGTTGCTCAAAGCCCCATCCAGCCTGGTCTTGAACACTTCCAGAGATGGGGCAGTGCAATGCGATGAAGCTGCTCTTTCACAACTGCCCCACATTTCCACCAATTCCTAGCAGCCAAAGTGAGGAAGATGGCAGCACAGTGAAGAAAGTTTCCATTACGTACCTGCCATTCCACTGTCATCCTGATGCGTACATTCTCATTTGTCTTGTGTAACAGAAGCATATCACTGTGCAAAAGCCTTCACTGAAAGGAGTTTAAACTTCCCATTTTTGATGGGAAGTTCTCAATGCTAAGAAAATGAATGTATTTTCATGGCAATCTTCATCAAGGTCAAGTTTCATACCCTCAAAAAGGATACTGTAAAATGCTAAAAAACCCTACCAAATCTTCAGAAAAAATTCTAGCCAGTAGCCAGTTTCATAACATAGTGAAAAAAACTGTAATATTGCCTTGGGCAGAAGAAAACTTTTCTGAGGAGTATATTCAGCACCCATTCATGTTCTCTGAACTCTGGCTTGCAGAGAAAAAAAAAATCTTACCTAGTAGGAAAAAGATGTGGTCACAAACAACAACAGAATATTCCTTATCTCCTTGTAATCTTTTACAGCTTTGTTATTGAAAAAGTTTCACATATTACTCTAAAAATACATATATTTCTAAATGGCATTTCAATAAGTTAAAAAAAAATTCTGCTCTAATTTGCATCTATAAAAGAAGAATTAAATTCAATAGTGTTTTTAGTGTAGCTGAGGATACAATTCATCCAGAATGCTTAGGGCTCATTTGACCTACAGATGAAGAGAGTGGATTTGAAAAGCAGCCAGAAAGAGAACATGAACCTCTAAGGCAGTGACATCTCCCCTCTGTGGCCTAGAGAATGAAAACCGTGATCCTTAAGGACAGATGTTAAGATGAAAAATGGTATTAGCCGTGATTCCTGAGCCTCGTTCCCTCAACTCGACTGATGCTTTCAATCGGTTCTGTCACAATAGAAAACTTTCTGGGGTTGACTTCCCTCATAAACCTCCCACTGTTCCTCCCAAGCAGAGCCAGAACTGCTCTAAGCTGCCACTGCCCTTTCCTTTCTCCAGCAGCTCCCTTTAGTTGCCCGTGGCATTGCAATAGGAAGGGGTTTTTTATTTTATTTTATTTTTAAACTTGTCTTATGGCTGCAGAGGTTTTGGCACACTCAGATCACATTTTCAGGTGTTTCCCTGACATCATGAGAGCTAGCAGTGCATATTACAAAAAGCTGAGAGCCTCAAAGTATCATCTGGGTCCAAAAGCTCAAGTTTTAGCTGAAAGAGCAAAAACCTTCAATTACCACCCTGGGTGTCAGCAACGACAAGAAATGGAGCCCATGTCCCAGGCACATTCTTGTTGCTCCCTTTGGTGTGCCCCTGACAGCAGCATCTGCAGGGAGAGGGGCAAAACCCGGGCATATCGCCTGATGGTTTCTTCACAAGGATAGGAAGAAAGAAACATTTTGCCTGTGAACTTCAATAATTTATTTTCATTGTCAGAGGGGGCTGTTACTTTCTCTGCAACCTCCTCAACCTACAGAAATGCCGCCTCCATCCTAGGGCTTCAAAATACCTAGGGATCATGAGGCACTTGCTTAAAAACTATCACTAAGTTATTTCCTTCATTAAGTAAAAATCTACAGTTTTGGGGCGGTTTTGAGCAGAATTTTCATCGTCCTGGAGGAAACGGGGTAAGGAACCACACCACAATTATCAGGAGAACAGCAGCACATCTATTCTAACTGAAAAAGAGGAAAACCCAAAGGAACATTTGCAAGCATCAGCTGAATTGATTTACACACTGCTATAGTCTATAAGCAACATTTTTTAAACCATGTTAATTTTCCACTTTGCCAGCTACCACTAAAGCAATTAGCAGGACTCATTAGCCGAGTGACATTTTACAAATTAATTATTTACTCCTGTAAACTGATAGAAATGCATAGTAAATAAATCTTGATTTAAATGGGATCAGGAAATCACTCAGTCCTGGAATATATTTAATCATCCTTCATGGTTTTAAAAACAGAAGTGTTGAGAAAATTATTATCTTCTGTTCCAGTCTAGTTTTTACTCTATGGAAGTAATTTTGTCCATGAAATTATTCAAGGGTAATTTTGAAAAGACAGCAAACATTAAGATTTCAAGTGACTGAAATAACGGCAATGTGCATATGAAGAAAGAATGTATTTCTCCCTGCGGATTTCCATTACTGCAAACATCTTTATATTTTAATATAATCAGAAATAATTCCTTATGTCACTGGAATAAGAGTAGAATAAGTGAAAAACAACCAGGAGTCTCTGTTTTATCCATTGCAAATCAGAGATCTGACTTCTGATACCTGGGCTAGATGACACTTTAGCGTACACAGCTCTGTATCACAGTAGATACTGAATTAGAAGATAAGCTTCAAAATTGAATCTTTTGAGTAAAGGTGAAAGCCTGGTTTTATCTTTTGTGACTATGGTTGGGAACAAAGTTGAAGATAAATTCTGCCCCCATTAATCTGGGCGTAGCTGTGATTTACCACAAGGGATTCCATTCTCCTCCAAGCAGTCTCACTGGCAGGGGGACAGCTTTCAGTAAGGCAGCCATACTTGCATTTTACAACTGAATAATAACAGAAATATTGATTTTGTGGTTTAGTCAGTGGAGGGAAAACTTATTTTTGATCAGTAAAAAAGATTCCTCATGTTATGCAGCTATTGCGACCTCAGGCTTAAATAATGAAAGCCATAAAAAAACCCATATTTTTTTTATTTTCATCACACTATTTATACACTACCCTCCCCCTTGAGCCATAGGTATTTTCCACTCATACTAGCATTTTGACAATGTTTCTCACAACCTAAACCAATTGATTTTACTTTTTATCTTAACAAATATGCTGTACATAAATGGTTTTGTGTTACACACAGAAAAAGTATCTATTTGACACACAAGCCACAGGTATTGAGCATCATTTCTACTGAACAGGAACTCTGCCAACAAATCCAAACGCTAAAAGTGAAAAATCTTCTATTTTTATATTGGCATCTTTCGTGTTTCTTCAGGAGCAACACACAATGTAAGTAACTGTCAAAAGAACAGTTACTTTGAACCTCTGTATTCTGCCACTGAACTCAGCAAAACCCTATTTCAAAAGTGCAGTTGAATGTATGTTTCGAGAAACAGTATCTCTTCCTAATACTAGGAACACTTCCCAAACAGCAAGAAATTGGACTTACAGAGATAGTTTAGGGAATCTCCTGGTGTATTTTGTCCTGAGGGAATACCAATAATTCCAGGAGGACTCCCAAACTATTTAGTAAACAAAGCTAGGACTTAAGTTTTTAAAAACATATGAACAAAGGAACACATAATCTTCATTACGGAAAAGCTGATGTTTCAAGGCACAGGTCACGGGAGAACATGTATCTGAGCAAAACCTACTCATAGTCAAAACTGAAAGTGAACTGGTGCTCATTTCCTATGTTAGCCTCAAGTCTTGAATCCTTAATGTCAATGATATTTATCTACAACACGAAGGATAATAATACTGTTTTGCTTTCTATATAAGGACTTAGTGGGAGAGAAATAGATCTTCAACTCCTACTGGTAAGTTTCCAATTATAGAACCAAGCCCTCCCTATGTTCCCCCTACACATACACTCACCCTTTCTTTTACCTGAAGCCTTGAGTGATACTGAAAGGATATTAGGAGATGCTGAATCTGTCCTGATAGACATAAAGCTACTGCAGCTCCATGTTCTTGGCTTTAGCCAGTAGTGAGGTTGAGCACGTTTTCCCGATAGGCAAACACAGGGACACATTCCTGTAACACACATTACACACGGCCAGCCCCACAGATCAACAGAAAGAAAACATAGCAGTCGCACAACACAAATGGCTGATCAGGATGAAGGTCTGCTAGTTGGAAATACATACAGTGTGAGCCCCTCCAGCAGCTGGCCTCGCACACTCAGGCTGCCCAGTGGCTGGCCCCTGGATCCCAGGTCCCCCCAGTTGCTGACACGTGAACAGTTACAAGCCCTGAGGGCCACAGCCCAGCTCCACTTGCTGATGCAGACGCCCTGACTCCCAACTATGCACACACCCCCGGAAGGACACTACCAATACCACAAGTGCCTTTAGACACTTGGTTTACCCAGTAGCTGGCCCTGGATCCTTGGTTTCCTCCCAGTTGCAGGCATCTAGGCAGGTGAGCACCCAATGCCCACAGTCCTACTCCAGTTGCTGGTACACAGGAGCCTTCTTGCTCGCACCAACACACGTACAGACGCACACCACTTTGTGGGTCCCTGCAGCAACTGGCCTTAGACACTAAGTCTACGCAGCAGCTGACCCTTAGATCTTCTCTTCTCCAGTTGCTTTGCATACAGAGAGGCACGTATATGGACGGGTCTCTTGGTCAACCTCCAGACCCCACAGTCTCCACAGTAGTAGGAGCTCCTGGTCTCTCCAGTAGCCAACTTCTCCAGTTGTCTCACACATAGAGGCTGACTGAGAGACTCCTAGATCCCACAGTCTTGTCTGTAGCTGGCTTGGACCTCCTGGCACCTCCAGTATCCGGCTCTGAGAAGGAAAAAAATTTAAAAAAAGTGATGTCCACTTACTGATAAGACAGAACTGACATATAGAAGCAGAAAGCACTAGGTGGCAGCAGTACTCAACTCCTTTAATTTAGATGCAAAAGTAGAGCAGTCACCTACATTCAGCAATGCAATTTCTATGTATTTCCCACGGCACCTGAGGCAGGAATTCGATACTAAAGGCAGCGTAGATAAATCTTATAAAGCTAAAATGCTCAGTGAATACAGGAGGCAACAGCAGAATCAAGCAATCTTCCAACTTCCCACTGCCATAAGAAAAGACATGAGGAGTAGTAATGTGACAGAACCACTAACTGTATTTCTCAGTATCAGAGAGAAAAATACCATACAGCTGGAGAGGTATACAGTGCTCCTGTCTCATCTCCCACCTCCCACTTCCACAGGGCTGGGCAATGCCACCCCTTTCCCCTCTGCCTGCCACAGCACGGCCCTGGTGCTGCTGAAGGAAGGGAAGGAGAAACATCCCACCCTGCCAAGGACTGCCAGTATCTTCTGTGCAATTAATGGTGATGGCTAGTGGTTAATTCAGACCAGGCTTAAGCTTCAGGTGGTTGAAGGAGAGCTGGCAATATCATAAGATCCAGTAAAAAAGTGTGGTTGTGGGCCATTCTCCTCCCCCTTCAATAATTAGGATAAAATAACTATCTAGACATGCAGGTTTCTGACCTGTATCTGTTCCCTTGTGCTACCCAAACACTAGATGTGATCAAAAGACATGGCCTGGTCACAGACAGTGTCCCTCTGTCCTCTCTGACAGGGGGGGAACGGGCTAACCACCATGCGGTCTCACCTGAGGCAGCCCTAACCCCCCACAACTGCCATCGCAGGCCCTCAGCCACCAGGGACATGGTGCCTCCAACATGGCAGGTGCTGGTGGCCAAGATCTGTCTGTGCCTCTGCTTGCAGGGCCACAGGGGCAGCTCAGGCTGCAGCCACGCACAGCTGGTATACCAAATACATTTTGGCCACACCACAAAGCCAGCAAAAGGCACCCACACGAGCTGCCACGGCACCAGCCCCCTGGTCCTGCAGCACCCCGGAGGGGCATGGCCCTGGCAGGGGGGAGCCAAAGGTGGACGTGGACCTGGGTAAGGAGGTTTTCTTCAACCTGGAGGCTTTTGAAAGCTACCTCTCCCCACTCCCCATTGAGCTTGAGGCCAAGGAAGCCATTGTCAGCGCCATCGCCTTCATAGACAAGGATGGGGTCTCGATGGAGGTCAACAGCCGGGTCTATGTGGATTTCAAGACCAGTGACAGGTAGGGTCCCCATCAGCAGGATTCACGTCCCCTGTGTTTCAACTCTCAAAAGCCCATTGCTGCTACATGGGAGCAGACCCCCAGTGCAAGGGGCTCAGCTGGACACTTTTTGCTTATGACACCGGGCGCTCTGTCAGCCACATCTTCCTTTCACAGGTTGGGGTTACACCTGTACACACATTGAGATCAGTAAAAGAGAGCAAGGAGTGCTTCTCAGGGTCTACAGTTTCTACTCCTTTGCCTTGAACGGCCTGATGATCAACTGAAGCGGAGAGCACGGGGCAGGGAAGGCAGCAGCGGCCTATTTCAGGTATAAGGGTGCCAAAAACTGCCACATGTCCAACCCTAGCTCTAACACCTTCCACCTGCTGCCCAAAGGCCCTGCTAAGCTTTGCAGTATCCAGAATCTTGCCTTGAGGGGTTTCATCATCCTCTGGACAACAGATACTTTGCTTAAATCTGCCAACAATGGCTTGATCATGGAAGAAGTGACAGTCATGCCCTCAGAGACCCTTCAAAGCCCTACCTTCCCTGACAGCAGTTTCTTAATTTTTGACTGTTAGCGGCTCCCAGATTGCAGTCTTGACCCAGGACAGACATGTCTTCTACAGCAGCATCAGCCAGGTCACAAGTGTGGTGCACATTGCCAAGGATGAGAGCATGGATTTGAAAAACACAGGGATGCTGTTTGGAGAAAGAGGGTGGCTGACCTTCCTCAGCCCTGTGGTTGGCAATTTTACTCAGCTGTGTGACTTCAATAAATGCACGCTCAACTTGCAGTTAGGAGTCTGGAGATCTCAGCAGTCCTGTACTGTGGAGATCCTCATGGGACATTTCTGGAACAAGATCTATTGCATTGACATGCATGAAAGTTTGACTTTGAAGGCCATATTTGTGCCCAAGCCAGGCAAAAGGTCCACTCCCTTGGTGACAGTGAGCAACCCCCATGTGCTGGCTTTCAGTGCCTATGTAATAGAAGCGGAACTGGCATATGGTGGAAACACTAAATACCTCTTGCATATAGTTCTGGAGCAGCAGTATTTCTCTGAATTTGCAGACACTGACTTCTGCAACGGCGTACGTGACGGGGAGATGTCTACTGTCACTGTGGACATCCCTGACAACCCAATCGGTTGTATGGATGTGGCTCCCCTGACTGCACTTGTTGCAGTGTCCTGCCCACTTGCAGAGCACATCAGACTTGTAAAAAAAAAAAAATCTAACAGTACATGACAAAGAACTCGCTCAGGAAGCAGCACTGAGAAATAATTTCAGTTATACAATCAGCCATAACATATTTACTCACACTTTCTTGCCAGAAAAGATATACAGCAGGACAATTTACAGATCAAATATAACTTTACAAATCTGGGATGTCCTCTTCTGGTATATTATAAAAATTCTTGGGTGCCAAGTTTTGAGTTACAGGAAAGCAATAGATTTCAGGAGCATTTCCCTGCCAAATTTACTCTGAAACAAATGGAATGCATAACTATGATTATCTTTTGACCGCACATGATGCCAACTGCATCTCTCAACCTCAAAATTGGACTTCTTCGCTAGAGGAACAGGAGCCTCCAGATCCACATACTGCATGCACCAGAAGAAACTACATGAGTTGTAAGGATCGGAATGGACCTGAACTAAAGCGGCCCTCAGTCAAGTATCAGGTTCTTGGTGGAGATAAAAATAAGATCACCTTCCCTCCATACAATGGTCTATATATCTTTAAAGACATTGTAATGGATGTATTTTACAGTTATTGTGATTTATCCATAACCTTCTCAGGATATGTCTATAGCACTTTTCCCAGGAACTTCGTATATTTTTGGGCAACCCTGACAGTCTTTCTGATTTTACTTTTGGTTTTGACAAGATACTCTTTATCTCATTTATCAGTCTAAGAAGTGGGATGCAAGAGTTGAAGTATTTTGCATGGAATTTTTGAAAGTCTCTGGGAAATCTAACTGCAGAATTTCCCTTTTATTTAGGGAAGTTTAATTGTTATGAAAATGTGTAGCTCAGCGCCTTCTTTTCTAATTAGAAAGTTGAAAGTTTTATTATTTTGAAAATGAAAAGGGAGATCATTTTACAATGGCTTACACTTGTTAACCTGTTTTTCCCATTATTTTTTTTCCCCGTTTTCCATTCTGAATTTTTCCACTGACTATGTGGCTATCCTACTCATTTCAGCCTAGAGATAGTTTAAAAGTCTTTCCAGTACAAGTGCATGATTTCAGAAATAAGACAGCTTTTAAATTTAATTTTAGGAAACACTTTTTAAATTAAGTGGACTTCAGAGGATTTCCTACTAATTAGTATCAATCCAGGCTTTGTGATGTAGACCAATTATCTCCAAACTTCCAAACTTGAAATTGTAACCAACTCCTACAGAGAGCATAGCTTTTCACTCGAGCTGAGTATCAGGAGAATATTACCTGTCTTAATAACTGTACTGTGAAAGCCCAGCATCCTCTAGAATTTCTACATCCATTGTAAGGATGGATTTTTTTTATGTATTTAAAGTAACTTGGTAGGCATTTTCCTAATAAGACAGTAATAGGCAATTAAAATTAAACCAACCACAATAGTAAGGAAATGGGTATTTTGTCTACAAGTTAGACAACAATTAACGCTGCTTTTGCTATGAACTATTTCAGACAACTATTTTAGAATCCTGTGAATCTGCAATATGTATGACTTTTAGGTATTTATTGCTAGTTCAGGCCTTATTCCATTACACAATGTTTAAACAAGATTTAAATAATATAATTTAAGATAGAGACATTAAAGATGGGTTTCCATCATAAGTAATTTAAACTTTAATTTAAAGTTCAGGGGTTTTTTTCCTGTTTCAATGCATAGAAGAGTTTAGTTTAAAAGTTAAGACTGGCGACAAGTTCTGAAAACTCCACACCTATATCAGCATGAACAGTCCTTCTAAAAAAGTTTTAAAATAAAGTACAGAATTCAAGAGGAATATTACATTTAGTATGATTTCTACCATTTTTTAAAAGGTAGATGGGGTTGACGCTTGAGACCAGAAAAGGCACGAGACAGGAAGAGGAATCATAGAAATCTCCAGGTAAATATTGTAACTGAAGCACAAAATGGAGCCTCTTTATGAAGCTTATATAGGAGATTCTGGGCATTCCCTCTGCCATACCAGCAGCCAGTCTAATTGCAGGAATCATTAAAAGCAGTCTTTCTTTGCCCACAAAATAAATAAAGGCTCCATCTCTTTTAGTAACCAGTAATTATAATTACTCCAGAATTTGTGACTGACAGCCTGAACAGCAAATTAAATGGAGCTTCAAGATGTATGCAGACTTTTAAACGTTTTTTGTGAACAGGTATTGCCTGTTGTCTCCCAGGGCTTGTCCTTGTGCTGATCTGCTCAGCTTCTTCCTTTTTGTCTGGTTTCAAGCTGCAAGATCCCATCCTACTTCTTCCCACGGTTTCTCTAAACCTGCCCCTTTCCTTTTCAATCCTTCTGCCAAGCTTCTATGCTTTCACTAGATTTACCCGAATGACAGCATTCATCTTTTAAGAAGCCAAATTTTGGTCCTCTTGGTTCAAAGGAGCAGCAGTTGAGCACATTCCCTTGTTAATTGCTCTGCCTACAGGCACTATCTGGACATCATCCTTATTTTTCGTTACCGTGAAGGCCCTTGGTTTTCACTTGGAAAGCTGTGTCCAGCTCTGCTCCTCTCTTCCTCCTTCCCCTCCCAGTTGGCTGAGGTCCCCATTGCTCTTTCATGAGACACACTCAGCCCGTTCCCTCTGCACGCTTTCTACATTCTCTCTAGCTCTTCATGGCATGCAGCTTTCTCAGCAGCCTTGTCACATAGTGGCACAAACAACTCTGAAAGCAATTGAAGCTGAATTTTTTGTACCATTCAGGCACCTATTCACTTCTATTACCTCCTGGCAGCATCTAATATTCTTAAGCAGCTTTATTGGTAAGTACTTTGGAGACATGACCGTTCATACAAGCAGAATGGCACTAGATTCTCAGAAACATCAAGAAGGGTCTATCTCAACACAGTATGTCCTTCAAGCCAAGCTACATAATGTGTTATCACATTTTTTTTACCTAGATTAGCATTAACGGACATGGCAAGTATTGGTTTACTTAATCTAAAAGTTAGAATCACTGACAAGTAATACACCAGCCAGCAGTACCAGGACAGCCTCGTAGTTTCTGCAGGTAGTCAAGTGCTCTTTACAGCAATGCAACTTTGAAATCACAGGAGATACCACTTCTCTACCAGTTTCTTCTGACAGGCTGAAAAGCACTTAAACTGCTCACAAAACTCTTGTGGAAACATCCTCTATCAGAATAATGTGACTTGTCCCACTGAGTATTTGAAGTAGTCTTAAAAATTCACCAACCATGACTTCGAACATTGTGGCCTACAGCTGGGTAGCTGAATGGCATCAATGACGACTTCTCTTTCCCTAAAAAGAGTGCCAAGATGCAAAGAGGACTGATGACATAGCCTAAGGCTACAATGCCAAGAACCATTTAGAAAGATTAGTCTGCCAATCTGCCCAAGAAAAGAATAACTCAACTCCTGAAGCAACATATTCATTGTTAGATAATACTCAAGTATTCTATTGATTCGTTACCATGGTTCACAGTCACATTAAGTGTGACTATGAAAGGACACGAGCTGTGAATGTGTTCTAAGGCTTTTCAGGAAGTCTTAAATCCTAGAGACAGTCATACAGTAGTACTGAATGAGTAAAAATGGAAACCTTGTCTAAACAGAAAAAGTGCATCTGAAGGCAGATGTACAATATTGTCCTATTAAGAAATTTCCTTCAGCCACAAGATAGAGCAGACTGTCAGAAGCATTAGGTTTATTTAGATGCTCAGTTTTCCTTGTACTCAGCTAACCCATCATAAACTGTAACTCCCAACTCCGAGATGGTTTTGCTGTACCACATTGCTTCACGCAGCCTTCTCTACCTTCAGCAGCTATTACTCAAACTAAAAATCCCCAGCACACAGCAAGTAATTGAGATTTCCCAGACTTCTGGGTTGTACCTGGGAACACTGGATAAGAACTCAAAAGGCAAATGCAGCAGCCACTACAGGTTTCGATGTACACCAACGCTACACATGGCAACAGGGCAGGAACTTCACCTGAGCAAAGAGGGCCACAATGAAGACAGTGCAGAAAACATAAGCAGTATCAGCACCTGTAGATTGCCACAGCTGTACGAAAAGGAAAAAGGGTCACAAATCCATACAGTGAATATGGTGTATGTTTTATTCTATTTACAGTACATTTGTTATAAATATAATACATTTCTTGAAAATCTTGAGTAGATTTTTTTTAAAACAGATCAATTGTTATAGTTACATAATAAAGTAAGTGACAATTTAAATGACAATCTCATGGTTGTGAAATAGTGCACTCTGCATTGAGATGAATGAGAAAATACTCAAACTGGTTGAAGAAATTAATTTTTTTTTTTTAAACACCTTAGGTGGGACTTGTATGTAAACCTTGAAAGGTCACTAGCTTGCGTAAACATGAGAACTCAAAACAAGATTTTAAACTTAAGAACTGAGAAACAAAAATGGATTTGAGAGACCTTATTGACCTTCACAGTAAGGTTGGGATTTATCATGACTAATGGCTTCAGACAGGAAAAAGCCAATGAGGGTTTCTTCCTGAACCATATCCTAATACAGCCACAAATATTAAACACACCATGCTGGAAGTTGTAACAGCAGTCAAGCTGCATTTTTGACAGGGCACAGGACATACAAATATGTTCAGATCTGGAGTTAAAGTGTATTTTGTGTTATGAGTATCTTAATTACCAGAGAAGAAATATATTATAAAAGGATAGATGTATTTTCAGTCCAACGTGCGTTGCATTGAGAAACAAATTGACAAGTCATCTGAATATTTTGCTATTTTCTCCTACACAATCTTTAGTAACAAGTTAGATGTTTGAGGTGCTATTTCCAAAAACTGCAGCAAAATGTCAACCAGCAATATAAGAAAAGAATCCCATTTATTTTGTTTTTTAGTGTGATTTTTTTTTCCAGGAAGTGGTCAGATATTATTGATAATAATCAGTGCAGGCATGGAGTTCTGCTGACTCGTTTCAAACAAAGTAACTTGGTCCGCTAGCTTGGCAAATACTCTGGGGGTTCCAAGATTATAGACACCTGTATGAACAAAGCAAGCTTTCAGTTGCAAGCTATAGACCTCCTGGCTTTTTAGTTGAAGTTTGTACTGTGTTTGCCCAAGCCACGTAAAAGATCCATGGATTTCTAATGCTTCTGGGCTGAAAAAGAAGATAACAATGTTAGTTCTCTGCATTTAAAGCATGTATTACCAGTTTACATCATTCCCTCCAACCTCCAGTTTTCCCAAGATAGAATGCACTGTGTCCCCCTCACCAGCCCATTACAAAGATATGCTTGTTTATGCTTTCTGAAAACTTAATTTCAGAAGTCAGGAGTTGGGAACTTATGTTACTATTCTGGCAGTCTTTGGATGTGAGAGTGCCCGCTGCCACTTGTCTTTGATGTCTTGGAACTTGCTGAGTCTTTTTGACTGCTTGCCTACAATAATTTCCCTTAAGTCACCACCTTCCCCAAATGCATTGTGCTTTTTTTGTTCCACACGTGCCCCTTATCTTTAATCTCTTAAAGCTTTTCTAGCAAGACAAAGCTAGATTTTGAACAGGTAACAGTTGCGATCACAGGTATAGACAGAACTATGCTTAACATTTTGAGATATTAAATGCAGCTTCAAAAAAGGTCATGTCTGTATGGCCTCTTTCCTACTGCATCCACATCCACACACACATCCCCACAAACATATACACGCACTGAGACAGAGTACCTAAGGTACCCTTGGTTATCTTTATGCATCCCTATGTCTACCCATCAGCTAAATTTAACTCTGGGTCCTTACTTATTACCACACACTTCATGTTCTCTGACTCACATGTAACATGCTCATTGCAGCAGCTCTCCCCTTGGCTCAAATGAATCACTACAAATCTTTACAGCATTTATTTGGTTCCTAGTGTACTGTATACTATATACAGAACATCACTTACATGTATAATGATGAATTCCAGTGTATTCCTAGCTTTCTACAGAACAGGCACATAACACTAACAATAGACACAGTAAAAAGATCCAAACTGTCACAGTTTTAGGAATTCCTACATAAAGCATTCTTATGTCTGTCCCAAGAGATAGAGTTAAATCAGAGTGTGTGTCACATGGAAATTATCAACAAGGATATACACTGCTTTAGAGACATTGCATTAATAAGCTGTGGGGGTGTTGGGTTTTTGTCTGTTTTTAAGATGTTTCAGAGCACATGAACTACAATATCCTTCCAAAGACAAGTTTTACAATTGTTATAAATTGTTATAAAACATCATTATCTCGTGAAAAACCACCAGATCAGTGAATACCTTCCTAATCTTAACAGATAAATAAACCAGAAGACTTAAGTCTTCTGTCCTCTGTTTCTGAACCTGTGTTCAGAAGGCCCTGTGCTTTTAACTTCTTACTTGCCTGGATGGACTGTTGGCAAGAAGCCAGTAGTCTCCCATGACTAAGCCTACCTAAATGTCTTCAACAATCTGCCCCCCTCCCCAAGAATATTCAGTCAAGAATACCACAGTCTGTTCTGTAGTAAGCAGATCAAGTAGCATCATGTCTACCAGGGGTGGAAGGCAGGAAGCCACCTGAATTACACATGAGTTAAATTGCCTTGTTTTAAAAGAAGCAGAAGAATTTACAATGGTATATCATGGTACTGAATTCTCTCTCCCACCAAAATCCTTAGTAAAACTTTTAGAAGCCATTCACAAAACATTTCCTCAGTGCTAATATTTTCGCACATAATACTTCAGTTCAAAGAAAAAAAAGCCAGTCATAAGAATCAGTTGATAAACCTAGAGGAAATATTAAAAATACCTTTGGCTTTTATACTAAGACAAACTGCAGGAGGAAGTACTTGTTTAAGCTTCAAAAGTTGTTTTCTACAGATTACTTGATATTTTAAAAATGAAAATTCAACAATATGTTTAATAAAGTAAGGCTGCTGAAGCTCAAAAGCATTTCCACTTTCCTAGAAAAGCTCTGCAGAGTTTTAACTATTCAAGAGTCACAATTCAAGGTCCCATCTTCACAGTAGTCAGAATCAAAGTAAAATTCGAGCACTGACTGAAGACTCCCATTTGACTGACTGCATGAAGTCTTTATCACCTTCCATTCTTTCAAAGAAGCCACTACTGAATAAATCCTATTCTAGATCCTTAATACAGTTAAAACATTAAAAGACTCCCCAAAACTAAGACACATTCTCAGAAAGTATTGTTTTATTAACATTCATACATTACCTTGCTGTTTTATGCCTCAAATCAATCATCACATCTACAACAGCCTGGGAACAATTGGAAAGTAGGAGAGTGACAGGTACCAGACAGAGGCTGCAATGAGAAATAGTTCCACAGTAAAGGAAAAATGTCTGACTCTGGATAGTCTTAATTATACTCTTTAGTAGTTAAAAGAAATTTCAAGTATTATAAAACTAACATGCAGTTGTCTATTACGCAGCAGTCAGTGTACACAGCAACATAATCACTTACATTGACTAGAGTAAATTATAATAAAAGCTATTAGTTGAGCCAATGCTGTTTGCCTCAACTGAGGCAAATGAAGTTACCACCTTCCTTTGCCCAGCTGAGAAAGGCTAGCAAAAGCATAAATACCACCTTATTTTACAGGAAATCTACTGTTATGACAAGAGATTTCAGAATGAGATAACATGGTCTAGCATGCTATTCTCTGAACCACTGTTTAGCCCATTTTGTCCAGATATTTTTCTTCTGCACTGCTCCTGTAAAGGAACTGCCAAAAGTTTTAGCCAGAACAGTGCCCAAACAGAACAGACAGCACATACACATTTAGTGTTAATTTAAGACTTTACCCTGAATAAAATTAATAGTTAGTTGATACTCAGCTTGTTCACAATTAGTATGATTGTTTTTATAAATAATGCTGCAGCAAGAAAGACCACAAGATATTCACAGGCAGGTACACAGACTACTGCAGCTGAAACAGCTCTATGTATCAACAAGGGATTGCCACTGCTTAACAGTTTAAATATTCTAAATTTGACCAACACGAAAAGAACAATTACCAACTTCAACGAATAAGATATGAACCTGTTAATGCATGCTTTGTAATTGGCATTCAAATATGCCACGTTATAAAACATTTAAATGCTAGGTTTTATAAAGAAATCCCTTTCTTTTGTCAACTTACTTACATTAACTGAAATTTCAGAAAAAAGTATAACACAGTAGGAGTTATCAGATAAATCAACTCAAACATAAATAGGTATCTTTATGTTTTGAGTACAGTCCATTTCATATCTGGAAATAAATCCAGGGGGCTTTGTTCATGTATTTTAATTTTGAAAGATTAGCAAATTTTACAGGCCTCAAGTAATTCACTCCAGCAACCTACTTTTTGACAAAGGTTAATTCTGATATTCCTCCAGGTGACAAGCCTCAGTGATCTGAACTGTTACCATCTTTCTTTCTGACATAAATCAGAACCATGTGCAGCTAATCTTGGCAAGTCAGATACTGTAGACATAACAGTTCTTTTGACTTAAAAGTGCCTCTTACTTTCTGTCTAGCTTCTCAGAGTAGTCACACTGGTTACTCTGACACCAAAAATAAACAAAGGCAGCAGAGTATTTATTTTTCTTTCAGTAAGTTTGATAACATCACTTGTTAACATTAAAACTGTGAACTGTGGTATTACAGCCTGTATCTCTACATGAAACTGCCATTTTACCTATAAAATTCTGAAGCAGTGAGTTTAAGAATTGAGCAAGATTTCATCTTTGCATACCAGACTTACCTTTTGTATCATAACCCACATAGCATCTCTCAAGAGGACTTACGTCAAATTAACAATATTTCAAGAGTTCCTAAAGAACATTGCACTAACCTTTTTTGATGAAAAGAATGATTGAAAGATTCTGGATAATGAAGACTTGTCTTGATAAGATTAGAAAGCTGCTCTGGTGTTGGTCTTGCAGGTAGTGGTGTGTTTTCTGGTCGAAAAAACTTTAGGAGAACCATTTCTGGTAATTCCTGAAACACAAATTCAGAATGACATTTAAAATATTGATAAAAGGTACTGTGCAACGCAACACAAGAAATCCAGTCACAGAAGCTACAATTTTCCATTATGAACTATAACTCCAGGGAAATAAGTCTACAGAATCATGACAGCTAACAGGTTTTTTTCCAACGTGTTTTGTATTTAAGCATACTAGATGAGGAATTGATGTTACCTTCTTTTCAGACAGATTTCACAGCTGCTTGTGAAAACACTGTCTGTGCAAGTTTCACAAACTGATGCTATTGTTGCAGTAGTTTGTTAGTGTTTGGTTTTTGTTTTGTTTCTAGGAAAAGGGACAGCATTTATACAATTCCCTATTCAGCAGCTGTACCTAGAATAACCCCAAAACATCCATCACCTGCCCTGGGAAGTTCACAACAGGAAAACCAATGCCCAAGTTTCCCAAAACAAATACAAAGTAAAGCAAACAGAAGTTTATAGAAGATGCTAGCAACGACAGCAGGATTTAATGCAGAGTATATTAAAAATTGTATAGCAAGCTCTTCCAGATATGGAAGTTACCTTTGTCCCCAGCTGAAAACCCAAGTCAAGCACTGACACACTACTTGGGATTCATCCTAACCCTGTGGGCAGAATCAATCTCTAAAGCAGAAGAAATTAGATGACACAGAACGATGCGACACCAAATGAGGCAATCAGGCTGCATTTGGTCCAGCATTACAGCACTACTGCAACTCTGTCCAACATCATCTAATCTGTTTTGCGAGCAGGATTTATTCAGGAAGGGGCTGCCTTTTAGCATTCCCTTATGAATCTATTCTGCAAAAAGTACACCTTTAGAAGAAAAAAGAAATTTTTTCAGCAATAAGCGTGACTGACTACTAGAAGCATATGAAAGAAGATTTTAAAAAGCCATCAGTAAGTCAGTACAGTGTAATGAACTAATGCTTTTCGTTTAAGGGTGATGGATTGTACCTTCTAAGTTGAAAAGAAATACTATAGGCAACAAAACCTGACTCAAACTAACAGACACACTGGGCATTCTGCAATATGTATGAACATCTCAGTCACTGTTTGCCTGTGCTGGTAATACCAAGACAACATCAAACGTTTTATCAGGCTTGCAATTCTTTCCTCTTGAAAGGAAGAGTAGTTTTCTTAAAAAGTAATTTGAGAAGAAAAAAAGACATTTCACAGTCACAATTAAATATATTTTAAGCATTGAATGAATATGGTATTTCCACCCTACCCTATGGTTATCTAACTTCATGAAAATTGACAACATGAAACACACCAGAGATGAGATTACAGGTTTTCATTTAAATTATCTTTCCCCTCAAATTACAGTCTAATTATTCAATGCCCTCAACCACATACCAATATCCTACACACTGTAGTTTGCCCTAGAGTCAATTACCTGTTCCAAGTCCTCCCAATCAGAATTCCCGAGTATTTTTTTAAAACCCTACAAAAGACAAATACGAAGGTTTATCTCTACAAATAGACAAGAACATCATGAAATGCAGCAGGAACATTTACTGGTGAAAGTACCAGAGTGCCATTAATATTTCAAACCTTTAGTTCTAATATTACACCTCTGTTGAAGGACTGGAAAGCAGTAAGATTAACCATTTACCATCATAGAGTTACCACCTTAATTCTAGTCAGCCTCGGGGTGTCAGATTCAGAAAAGATATGTGTGTCTCCAAGTTCAGCTGCTCAAAGTCTAGGTTTTTTGCAATTGTGTCCCTAGAACAAAGGCTAAAACATGACATTTAGTACATGATTCTCTTACCTAATGGTTCAGCACAGAATTAAGCACTTCCAAATAAAGATGTGCATACAGATCAGGAGCTACTTAGAGACAGCTAATAAGAAATGCTAAGTTTAAGGATGCATAAAACTCCTGCCCTACTCTGGAGCTTGGGAAATTGGATCAAGGCTTCAAAAAAGATGTCCATACCTACTTGGGCACCTCTATCCTCCCTTCAAGAATATGCACAAAGCAGGTAACAGCCTCAAGTCTTTAGGTTATTTACACTTAGAAACAAAATAAAAAAAAACAACTGAGAAGTAAACAGATAGTATTTTGTTGCTGAACTCCTAGAATACCAGTCCAAAGGGAGCATGGCCTTTTTTAACGCAATAACAAAAATTCTGACACCTAAAGTCTGCTTGGTGACCCATTATGGTTCCTTGCAAAGCCTCCAGAAGTGCCACAGGCTCCAGTAGACAGCAAACACCATATACAAAAAGGTCACAACAATGGTTAAGATGTTCCCTTTAAAAAATTACTTAAGGTGTAATTTGAAGGTCTCATCCATACATAACCGTAGAGGTACAGATAACTTTACTGGAAGAGCCTTCATCGTAAGAAGAGTTTGGAAGAACTGTACACAGGGGGTTTACTGTTTTAAATTTCATAACTGCATTTTTAAGCATTTTGGTTTTTGAATCAAAGCACACAACAGGCAGTAGCACCAGAACCACACTACTCCCACAGTTGCTTTCCAAGAGCTACATACACACTGTGCAACTGGTGCTAAGAAAGTTGTTTCTATTTTTAGAAGTGTTTTTGCTGCCCATAGCCACCTACAAAGGCCAGCTTCAAACAAATATACTTAAAACTAGACACAAGCTTACTGTTCCAAGTAGAATGGTCTCCTTATCTTCACTTATTTAGTAGTTACAAAAAAGCCTGGACCTTTAGAGTCTCATGTTTAGCTACTTTGAAACAAAGTTACATACTATCACTACTTACACTTCTGAAATTGCACATTAGTCATTCACACTGGTTTTAGCTATCTCCTGCAACTGCACTAAGCTACAAGTTTGAAAGGTCAAAACTTACACCATTCAAAGCATCTTTTGCATTATCTGATAGATGCAATAGACAGGTCTGTCCATAACATATTCTTTAATATCTTAGAATGCATTTTCAAATTGAAAAGTTCTTCCTTTCCATCAGATGGATGGGAGTGATGGCATCTTTATGTGCAATCACTTGAAAGGATTTTTCGACATAATTTTAGACAACTTGAAGTTTTCAATTTCAAAAACAGTCTTCTCAATGACTGGGGCAGTGTGCTCTTAAACATACTAGGAGAAATTAAACATCATAATTTGATTTCCAAGTTGTATGGAAATTCAGCACTTTTGCCCTATAAATCACAAGTTACATACAGCCAAAAGGATTATTAACATACTCAGTCAAGTATGAAGGACCAATATGCACAGGATAGAAGAAAACCTAAATAGGAAACTCTGGAACAACGCTAAGCATAAGTAAAAGCAGAATATATGAAAGCAACGCATAAGAGTAAGACAGAGATCCTTAGTGATGTTTCTTTCTCCCTTCCCCATTTTAGAACAGAGAACTTCCATTTCAAAACCTCAGTTTTAAGTTGGTTTCCTTTACCATTTAACTTATCTACATTTATTCTAGCTCCTAACTATAGAAACAATGACTCCAGGCACAGTATTTTACTAAGACACCAGTAATAATGCATCTGAAAGCATAAATATTATCATCAGCTGCGCAGTCCATCAATGGGTAAAGCATCAGATACAATTTTTCAGCTATTTCGAATATTTCATTTATGACAATAATATAAGCCAGTGCTCCCAAATCAGTACAGCAACTGGTACATTAATTCAGAGTGAAAAATGTACGCTTCAGCTCTTGATGTTTACTCTTAAGAATTTTGCTTTCCCCCCACTAAGCCTGTTTAAAGTTGTGTTTGATTCAAGTATCCCTCCCCCATGAACTCTGTAAAACAAACAAAAAAATATGAACTAGCGTAAGATGTCACTGCCAGTAATTCACTGTTAGGAAAAATAATTTAAACCCTACCCTCTCCTACCTTTCAAAATTCCTACTTCCAACTAAACTATTGCTGCTTCACTAAGGTACATCTACATTAAAAAGCAGCGTTACCAAAGATTATCACCTCTCAAATGCAACACTGCCAAAAAGCCTGCATCCGTGCTAAATGCATTTATGGATTTTACTTTGGGCTAGCACTGGTCTAATCCACAGAACTGATCACGCAGCACGGAAGCACACCATGTGCAGTTCTGGAGCACATCTAGATTAATTCTGCCTGGCAGCTATCCACTTTGTGCTTAACAAGACCACTTCACAATGAAAACAGAGTGCTGTACATGGGGACAGTCTCTTAAAAAAAAGTATGCCTGATCTAGAACACACTCATAGACACTTTATCTCATCTAGACTTCAGTCAAAACTAAGTTTACACTCACATGCTAATGTATTTCAGAAGTATGGACACAGTATTCCCAACATGCCGGCATGCCCAAGCGACAAGCCGCTACTAGATTGCTTCTCACCTTCCATCAGTGTGAAGGCTTTGCCAACCATAAGTGTGGCAAATGCCCCAGCCCCACACTACTACTTCCATCCCACCACATTACACTGCGCATTTCCTTTTGGATTGAATTCATCAGATTAGAAAAATATGGAAGACAGCAATAAGAAATAATATTGATCAACAGCCCTGAATGAACGGATGTTTAAAGTATCTGAAATTTTTGTCCTTTTACTAAGTTATGGTTGAGAGGTCAAGAACAAGAGACAGAATAGCTGTATTTCAGGTGCAATCATAAGTTGACCTTCAGTTAGAACAACCCGATTCCTGAATGTAAGCTTCTCTTATGAAACAGAACCAATAGCAGTACCACTGTCAAAAAAAGAACAGCCATTAGTTACAAATACACAGCTAGTTTTTATTAGTGAGGCTTTTACTATTTGGACTCGAACAGCTACTGCTAACACATCTTCAGACCTATTCACTTTAGCATCTTACGTGATTTTATTCTTCACACACCATTGCTAGTGACTGTAACATATCACTTTGTGGCACCTTTTGTGTTTTGATTCAAGGAAATAAACTATATTTAGCATTTTTCCCTACCTTTAGCAAAAGGCTATTTTTGCAAAAAAAAAAAAACAGAAGTGAGAGAAAGGATAGCAAGATAAATGTTTTCCATATTTTTCAGCAAGCTTTCTATAGGAAACAAAGAAATGTTTTAACAGAGTCAATATTCTTTAAGTGTTCCTTCAGCATACTATGTGTTACAATTCCAAACTTCTGTAACATAAAGATGCAAGTAGTTTATCTCATCGCCTGATAAGTCTGTGTCCAGTAACCTATGATCAAAAGCAATGCCATGGAGTTAAAAAAAACCACACTGTAGTGTAAAAAAAAATAAATGTATTCCATGGCAGAAAACTAGTAAGCTTCAAAGTCATAGTTATCATTGTCTTGGTTAGAATGAAAAAAGTTCAGCATTCATAATTCTGTTTTGAACATGGGAAGAAAAGGAACCACATGTATTTGACCTTCCAAGTAAAATCTGTATAGAATTTTACTGTTATTTTCTTTCTTTTTATGTGGGTACATACAGAAATTTTAGGCAGAAAGATTTTGAGCCTCCTGCAAACCCCACTACCTTGTGTTTTGTAGAAAGCAGAGGTTTTATCTTGATTCTATCAAATACTATGGCAAGTTATGCCACTGCAATACAGGAATAATCACATCCTACTGTCTGTTCCACATCCCTGTTGTATGCATTAAATGTTCCACAACGAACCAAGCAGAAGTAACCACCTGTCCTTGCACCTCAGCCAGCAGTCTGACATCTTAGCTTAGACATCCAATAAAGATGACATTATATCACTGCACCCAACTACCAATCTACCAGCAACTGCTAGAAGAACTTGAGAAACATAATAGTACCAATGAATACAGACCCACTGCTCTTCTACTACAGGGCTTTCCTGCAGCTTTGTTTCCCTGAACAGTTCTAGAAGCTTCTATAAATCCAAACTAAATCCTTAAAATCTAGCAAAGAATTCATCTGAGATATACCTTAGCCAAAGCAGCAGAAGCCAACTAGTACATACAATTTAACCAACATATAAAGCAAGCTACCTTAATTTGTTCAACATAGTTATTTGATGAATTCAGCTGAGAATTGAGTCATTTCTCAGAGGGCTAAAAAAAAAATTAAAGGGGGTACAGAGAGAAGTCTTGTTTGTGTTTTCTCCATGTCTATTATGAGACCGTTCTTGGCTGCAGATGGCTGTATTGCCAGACACAAGAATTCCTTTGCTGGTTGCAACAGCAGGAAGTAGAAGCAGCCCAAATTAAGAGGAAAGTCGCTGAAGAGCAACACATGGAACACATGGAGCAGACTCTTGCATCCTAGGTGACACCCTATTCATAATCTGCAAATAAATCTGTTTTTTCAGATCTGAACAGCCCTTTATCATTTAAGAACTGGTAACCAACATGTTGGTAAAAAGCATGTATCTCCATCTCCCTCTGCTGTCTAGAGGACAGAAAACAACTAACTTCTATACTGTCAGCACAAGACATTCAGGAACAGTCTAGAGTTTCCAACCCTGTTTATGACTTAGAGAATAAATACAGATTTACAAGACAAACTATTTGAATGTGACATTATAAGTGTTGAAACTATATACTGGAAGTGTTAAGTTAGAAGTAACATTTGGGATTTCCGCCCCTCCCCAGCTTTTTACTGCTTGTATAACTTTAACACAAGAGCAAGGTAATTCAAAGGCAGTGTGCAGTCCTTAATAGAGTAAGTATATAATTTTCTCTAGCCTCATTTAATCCTATTTTGGGGGTTCTTTTAATTTTCAAGTGTGCACGGAGCAAATGGCTGCAAAGTCTCAAATCACTTCATTTTTTATACCTCACCTCCCATCTCAGCAGAGTTTATCTACTCTCCTCACAGTACAGAGTGCCAATTAAAAAGTAGTAGTACATGAGCATATGAAATTTCTCAATTCTTGGCAGTCCTGAGATTACAGGCTCTTAAAATATAAGTTAAATCTGGGCTTTAGTTACCATGGGGGCAGACTTTACACATTTATTAAAAACAGCCAGTTTTGTGGCAGTGCTGACAGCTTCTAGCCAGTAGCCAGTTTCATAACATAGTGAAAAAAACTGTAATATTGCCTTGGGCAGAAGAAAACTTTTCTGAGGAGTATATTCAGCACCCATTCATGTTCTCTGAACTCTGGCTTGCAGAGAAAAAAAAAAATATGATGTTTGCAACATTGGTAAGAACATCAGAATGGCACCAAAGCAAGATGGAACAGCAACGTACTGCTCAGAAGACTAAACAAGACTTGTTTCTTCTTTTTTATTTTGCACATTAGTCTTCTTCACACATGTAAGTTGCATCTAGTATAGATGTTTTTACAGAAACTTATCTATAGCTTCCATAGTTGCTATTGATTCATGTACCAGTAGACATCCACCAATTTCTTACAGATGCTATTCTCTTTGAACGATCAAACAAGGCTATAAAACTTCAAAGTGAAGTAACATGCTATTAATTGACCAATTCTAATGGAGCTTTCAATATCTTTTTAACTGCTCCACTGTTTCTGCTGTTCTAACATTTTATACTAAAGGTCTTCACTTAAAAGTTGTGCATAGTAGTAGAATTTATAAAATTGATTTTGTAACACTCAAAAATAATTCCACCATTTTACTATTAACCTTGTTATGAAATAGTTGTTAATTTTGACTTAATACCATTAATAAGTTCCTAGTTCTACCCTGAAATACCACAGAACAGTTTACTCCAACAACTGCATAGCAGTATACTTACTTGTATATGCTTTTCTCATCTTTAAACTGAGCTTAGCTATTTCAATATAGATGACTAATCAAAGTTGAAGTCAGTCAGTCTGAATTACTTAGCAATAACACATATCTGATGTTAGATTCTACAAAAGCACCCAAAGTGATTCCACTTATTTACAAGAAAACACATCAAGTCTATTTTGGGAAACAAGCAATTGTAAAGGACAGTTTCACACCAGATTACCTGCTTCTGAGGAAACGAAAAAGCCTCCTTCCCAACTGTATTAAGGGCAACATGATGCTGGCCCTCCAAAATAAGCTGCTTGTTGTCTTCCACAACATACGCCTACAAAACACAACACAAAGACATTAGCAGACCAGAAACTATCATAAGCTTTGTAATACATAAGTACTGACTTCCCCCTAATTTAAGTTAAAGATGTTGTACTGTTCAAAACCTAAAGGCTAGCATGACATATTTTTTTATGTGTATGCTTCCAATCTTGAAAGCACAGACAACTACTGAAGTTTAGACTGATGATTTCCACTACTTAATATTTGCGTTCTGGTAAATGAGGTCCTCTTCTTCAAAGCAGACTGGGTCACACTTATGGTTCTATGATAAAAGCAAGCATTAACAGATCTCTTAGTTTAAGATTTCAGAATCTTCTCTTTTAAGAGAACTTGTAAGAACTGGGTGCATCCAAAGTAACGTAAAACCACTTAAGCATACTTATTACAGGAACAGCTATTAAAACTGTCTTTGCTTCTTGACACCATTTTAGTTCATTTGACTGCTTTCTAAAGAAATTCATCCATAAATTTTGTATGAGTACTCTGGAAATTTAGGATGCCATATTAAATTTTTTTCTAACAGTCATATTTCATGGCCAAATTACTGCAAAGGCCACAACCATACATACCTTCCACAGTACAACAACATTTAAATCAACTTCACTGCATCTCTGTATCAATCGGACTGTCTCATCAAACGATTGCTTCACAGCCCTTTGAGATGCATGAATATGAGACTGCACATGCGTTCTTTTAAATTCAGATGATAAGCTTTGAAAAAAAAAGTCTGCACAAGGACTGGCTGAACTTATTATCTGCAAAAAAAAAGGCAAGAAAGACTGCTCTCAGAACAGGATGCAAGCTGACACAAGTTACCCTAACACAGCTCATTGCTGTAGTACTTCAGTTCCATCATCTTGCTTTGCTTCTCCTTGCAAACCTACAGGATGCCACACATTTTGGTTTCCATGCTTGCCCTGTTAGAGATCAGCCCTACCTAATGAGCTGTCTAAGGTAACATAGAGAAAGAGAGCTATAGATTATTGGCTCAAAACTACAAATACCAGAATTGGAAATAAGGGCTTTGATTATTACCACCAGACAGCCTACTGTGATGTATCAAGCATAGCAGAGAGAGCTGAAGTGTCCAACCCACAAGATAACTCACATACAAGTCATTATTGCTTATTAATATTTTCCTCGGGTTAGCTAGAATTATCAAAGGTAGGAACATACATTTTGCTAGCAATAGCGAAGGTAGATTACACAGCATATTCCTCATTTACAAGTGGCACAGCAGAAATACCGTGCTGTTTGTCAAGTTTGTCATCATTTATGCCGAGCTTTTCCAATACCAAAAGCTTGATAGGAAAGCAGTGGTTTTAAGACTGACAGCAATGATACTTGGAGACAGCAAGATAAGTAGAAACCAAAAAATTTTAGCTTCCTAACCCCCCCCTTTCAAAAATGTTCGCCTTTCTAGAAGATGCCGTTGCAGAGCTGTTAATTGTTGCATTACAGAATATTCATACCCAGGGAGACAACAATCTGCTTTTGTAGTAACTGTCTAGACAGGAGGTCCCCCTGCCCACCCCCCCCATTAAAGAACATTTTCTTATAAGAAAGCTGAAGTTCATGCAGTTCATCCAACTTTAAAAATGCAAAGAGGGATCATCTACCTCAGATTTTTAGTCCTAACTTCAAATTTATGTGCCCAAAAAATGAAGTGGCACTAAGCAGGTTTTCTTTGGCTTTTAAAAGCTGGATACATATACAGAAAATGTACACTCAGCATAAAATAGGCAATCTGAAATCCAGCTACCTAAATCCACTATGCTGATGTAAATTTCTGATTTGATGCAAGTGGCCTACTTTCCTCACATTTTGAGAAAGCATTCACTGTACCAAGACCATTTGCTAAAAGGATTCTTCTTCAAACAACACCTGTATGCTTAGAAAGATTAAAAGAGCATGATAGTTTAGAATCTTAAAGTGTTGGGGTTGTTTTTTTTTTTAGAGAAAAATCAGAGAAACAGATGCCTTGAACTGCTTGCAACCTACATTAGTAGTTTTGAAATTTTGGTACCAACATCCACTAGAGGTTTCCAGATTATTTTTAGAATAAGTTCTAATTAGAGTTTTTAATTTACCTTATAAAAATATAATTAAGACAATAGAACAAGAACCTGACATCTACAGATCTCTACTAGAAAATTAGTGAGCTGGGAAATATTCAGAAGAACTGCTCTGAAGAGTTGGAAAGGAAGGAAAACATCAGCAAAGAAATTAGCATCGCAATGTGCTACCAAAGTAGTTCAGCTGTGGAGTTAAATTCCAGACTACCCACTAGCCTATGCTACCTTACCTTCTCTTTGGAAAAGAGAGTTGACCTGGAAGACCGATAGTTTTTGACATGCAAAACTCATGTTCCCAACGATTAACACACTGTTCCCATTTTTGAATTTTAAAAGAGGCTTTCACTGGGATACTTGCACATGACAAGGATACCTTGCACAAGACGAAATACGCAGTTGCACCAGTTCACCTACCTGTTCATTTCCAAAGACAATGTCTGCAAATGTGTAATTTTCTGAGGGATAAAAAGAGAAGGCATTGTTTCAGCATCACGAGAAGTTACTTCGGCGTACAGCATCCAAATGGTATTTTCTTCAAAACGTTACCACATTCAGGAGAGAACCTACCTTCTGAGTTTTTGCACCTTACTGCTTTAAAGCATAACTTCGCTCTCTCTCTGCTAGCAAGTTTAGTATCTGAAAGAAAAAGATCGCAAGATTTTTTCCCCCCTCAACATAATCAGAGGCCCTCCTGATTAGCCAAAAGTCAGCCTTTAAAATCCACAAATAAAACACACGCTGATGATACTCAAGAAGCACAACTACTCAAGCAGAGCAACTGCATGGTAGCAAAGACATTGCATTTTCTGTGACTGTATGGCAGTCAAGAAGATGCATCTTCTGCTGACCCCTTCCATCTACTTCTAGAGCAGGAAGTGAGTCATAATACATAAAGATACAAAGAAAGAAGGAACAGGAGATATAAGATTCAGTTTTATGTAAATGGTTCACCCTCAATATTAATACAAGAGGAATACATGCCTAGAGTAATTTTTACGTACATAAAATGTCAGCATACAAGTAATAATAACGTTTGTCAGATACAGTAACAGCACTTTTTTTTGCCCAGGATAGCTAGCCTTTCCAAAAATTAGCAGCTTGTATTAGTTAAGGCAGGATACAGCAGTAGCAATTCTGGTATGTTTCTAATAACTGAATAGAGTACTCATCAAATACTCCGTGGCTCAGTTAAATCTAACACTGATATAAATAACTAAAAGTAAAGGAACACTGAAACATATTTCTTGTGAGGCAAGTTATAAGCCAACCCAGACATGGATTTCTCTACCTCACAGATTTATCTGTAAGTTAAGCCTATTTTTAAAATTAATGACATCTGAAAGTTATCTGTCAATATACTTTTCTTGAAACACTAACAAAAGAAGGGCTGTAGCATGTTTGAAACAGACAAAGTTTTTAAGATGTAATTATTCTGAAAGCCAAATGGAATTCCTTGTACGATTCTTTTAACAGTCCTTGTCACACAGAAGTGAGACTTGCCACCCTTTTGGTGATAAAGATACACACCTTTGTCTTCAGAGATGTTAACAGATTTTTGAAGCTTCCAGTGCTTGCTATTACTTGAAACTTGCACTATATGAAATTCTTTAACACCAGTCTCACTCTAAGGAAGAAACAAAAGTTACGTCAAAGTTGATGTTCCACATCACATTCAGTGTTCATTGCAAGGTGGCACTGTTAGAATCTTAATTTAACTCATTGTTCACACCATCCATAATACACTACTAAGGAGAAACAAGAAGAGATTTAAGACCCTCTGTAAGGTAAAACAACAGCCCCAGCTCACAGCAACTTCCAACTCCAGCAAACAAAGCCACACGAAGAGGAAACAAAAGATCCCTCAGAAAAATACCCACAAGCTAGTATTTTAGATTAAGACAACTATAATATTTTAACCCCAATGCAGAACACTGTCCACAAGGCCACTTAGTTTTTAAGATTACTTCAGGAACATTGCTAGTTGGTAAATCCCAGAAACTCAAGAACTTTTTTTTTTTTACATATATACACAATGAAAAGTAGCTTTCAGTGTTGGTTTCCTTTCTCAGAAAGGGCAAAATGGTAGTGGAAAATTAAGTCTCAGTGTAATCTGTTAACTTGGTAAGTACTTTATAAAACATCCCTTCCTCCTCAAAGGAGGAGTGGACAACATTCACTTTCACAGCTGAAGAAAAAAAGCAGAGTGTACACAGTGATTCCACTACCAGCTAAGTGTCTAGGAAGTTTTTAAGCAGAGGATTCAATTACCTTGCTTTGAGGTTGAAAAAATGGGAGCAGCTTTACCAAAAAAATGAGTAAATTTAAATTAGTGTGGTATGACAGACTGAGATATTTTACTCTGCTAAGTCAACAGATCACAACATATACGGATACAGACATATCTGTATTTGGATTATATTTTCAAAAAAGTGTCTTTTAGAGCTTGGTAATAAATGTAAACACAAAAGCTTCCTTCAACTTGGAGCTTAAATTTTTGACTTCACAATACCACTTATTCTACCAGTGTTTTCACTGAAAGGTTGCAGGGGGCACATGCCTCATTCAGAAGTATCTTGAAAGTTGTGATCATCAACAACATTAATTAATTCGGAATAAGTCTTCCTAAAAGAAAAAAGACTCCGGGCTACAGTACTGTAATTCACTTAGAACAGAGACAGTTATAAGCAGACTTCCAGAGAGCTGAGATACAACTTAACATTAGTATTCTCTTTCCAACAGTAACTGGAATGATTAAATGTGCAAGGTTTATTTAGTGTTTGCAGAATAGTTGTAAAAAAACCTTTTACTTAAGTCTTGGTTCTAGTGGTGACATTACACATCTGCTGAGATTTAGAAGCATATTATTAAAAAAAAAAGAACTTACAGTATTGATATTTTCTACATCCACAAACACCAACATATTGTCCCCTCTGCCTTCTTCATCTTCAAGTGCATTACTTCTGCAGACAGTAGCCCGAATATGCAGAGACCGGCTAGTACAAATAACTGCAGTGTGCCTTAATACTCTGTGACTAGGAAGGAGCGGAAGAAGGAAAAAAAGAAAAAAAGACACTCTGAACAACCAGGACTGCCATCGAGAACTTGTCATCAAGAAGTTTAGCTTTTGTGTTTGCCATCAATACTAAGGCCATTAGACAATTTATTCCTTTTAACCAGAGAGACGCTTCTTTTTAGGTTCCTATCAGAACTATATTATTTTTAATAGTCATGTCGCATGGGTAGGTGCTGTTCAAACATGCACTCTTAGCCACTTTGAAATACTGGAAAAAGGTTCATAAGTTACCATGATAAAAGATACACCAAAAGTTTCTGATGTAAGGTAAATGGCACAGTGAAAGCAAACAGGCATGTATTGGGAGAGGGATGTCATTGAACTATTTAATGCCACCACATGCTTTGTAAAATAGAGTTTTTGAGTAAATAAACCATAAAAGGCCCACTAGTTAGTCACATCTCCTGCATAAAGATTTACTAAAAAGCATTTAGACAGAATACCACTGCATTCAACAAATTCCCCTGAACTGAGAGTCTTGAAAGTTTACTTCTAGAATCATCACTCCTCTGCCTTGCCTTTTTCCAGACACGCTCAACCTCCAGGCCAGCAAGCCCTTTGTAAAAGTTATCTTCCTGTTTTTCTAATGATGAATAAACTTACATTCTTGGGCACCATCAAACATATGAGCTTTTCCCATGTAGAATTTTGTGTTACCATAACTTCCACTTGGAAACATTAGAGGCATGTAAGAGTCTGACATGCATTACCAACTAAATATGCTGAAACATCACACAATACTTGTTTTGGGAGGGGAAGAATCAGTGGTTTCCTAAACTCTACTCAACATAATGTCACAATCTACAGGATAAACTTAACAGTTTCTCAGTTAATCTTCAGACAGATATACAGATGTCTGTATAACTTTCAAGTGGCACAAACTAAATCGTTTTTTGAAAATTTAAAAGCTATGCTCAGTCTACAAAGCGTACTGTTAAACAAGACCAGATCGCTTAAGTTTCCCTGGAAACTTCAATGCAGTAGGGAACAAATATTTCCCAAACAACCATCTTCCATCTCTAAAACACTTCGTTTTCTGAATACTATGAACTCAGAGGAGAAATAAGTTCTATTCTTTAAAAAAAAAGAAAGAAAAAACAACTATGTTGTAGGGGAACAAATTCCTTATTCCTACAGACTAGCTTAAAGCCAAATGAAAAGTTAACTGGCATTTCAGAAGCTACAGAAAACTCTAAATAAAGGGTGCATTCGCATGACTTTTAGTTTGATGTCAAGAATATGCCACTGATCCACTCTCTTGATCAACTTACTTGGCTTTGGTTTACACTACAGAGCAGTCTCACAGCACATGAACTTGGTCTCTTTCTCAGAACTAGCCTGGAAAACAAGCTCCAGCCACAAGCAGACATTCAGTCCGTGCAACTAGAGCTTATCTGGAGTAGCCCTTCTCCTCACCATCATCCTGAATATGTACCGTAAAGATACTCAAGTATGTTGGTTTTGGCTGCAGTAAGAGTCAATTTTCTTCACAGTAGCTGGTAAGGGGCTATGTTTTCGATTTGTGCTGGAATCAGGGTTGGTAATACAGGGACATTTTCGTTATTGCTGAGCAGTGCTCACACAGAGTCAAGGCCTTTTCTGCTCCTCGCACCACTCTGACAGCGAGCAGGCTGGGGGTGCACAAGAAGCTGGAAGGAGACACAGGCAGGACAGCTGACACCAACTGACCAAAGGGATATTCCATACCATGCGATGTCATGCTCAGCAATAAAACTGGGGAGGAAGAAGGTAGGGAGTACATTCGGAGTTACGGCATTTGTCTTAATATGTGATGGAGCCCTGCTTTCTTGGAGATGGCTGAACACCTGCCTGCCAGTGAGTAGTAGTGAAGGAATTCTTTGTTTCACTTTGCTTGCATGGCTTTTGCTTTACCTATTAAACTGCCTTATCTCAACCCACGAGTTTTTTCACTTCTACCCTTCCAATTCTCTCCCCCATCCTGTCAGGGGAAAAGGGAGCAAACAAGCAGGCATGTGGAGCTTAGTTGCCAGCTGTAGTTAAACCACACCAGGTCCCCAGCTCCGATTACAGATCCACTCTGTCTGCACAGCTTCTTAAGGCGGGCAGAGACATTCTCCAGACAAACAAATCCAGCACACGCAGCTCCATAATAAATTTCTCTCCCAGAAAATTAAATAGTAACATTCATTAAATCTGTGGCCAGTATCCTTAGTGGGCTAAAAACTAAATCTAGACAGAGTCTGTGACAACTTTTTCTCAGATCTAGCTATGAGCTGCAACAGCTGTAAGGTAGCAACGTAAGAACAGTATTTCCAGAAGAGCGAAAGAGAGGGAGTAAAGAGACAGTCTTCATATCTGAATTCAGCTGTTCACTAGATTGCTACACTAAGGCTTCCTGAACACTGATCTCCACTTTCTGAACAAAGGCCTATTCACCCCAGAATCTCTGAAGAACAGATTTCTCAAAAAAGTTATCTTCTGAGCCTTCTTAGCCTGGGACACGAGTGGGACTTGGGAATATGTGAAACAAAGTCAACTTGCTACCTTTCAAGTTAAGTTCAAAGAAAGCACTATTTGTTAGCTTGCGGTGTCAAATTTGACTGTCCTCTGTCTCAAAATGGTCTAAAAAGGAACAATGCAACAGCATGCAAGCCAAACTTGGTATTTAAACTTTTCAAAGAGAATAACTTTCATCATAGTACAGTTACTAACCACATTCTAACAAAGAACAAAACCTTTTGTTCAAAGTATACAAGATTGTTTTATAGCATGCAGAAACAGTTAATGAGTTTTTCCTCCCTATGCCTCAGAAAGATGCGCTTCCAGAGAAATTAGATATGAAGAGTTTGTATTAACAGTATTCCATTAATCTTCCTTCTACTAAATAATTTTAGTAATTACCACTTTGATGGAAGTGTAGGCTATGTAATTTCATATGGAAATTAGATCCTATAGTAGAAAAAAAATATTGCTTAGAATAGCAGATAACAGGCCACATTTACATCATCACAGCAAATGAGAGAAATTCAGTAAAATTTACATGTATGCTTACAACATTTATAATGTGTCTAATAAGCATGACAAAACAGTAGATAAAACACTTACCACATTTTTGAGTGTCTTTTAATACTTTCATAGTAAAATAAAAAGTTAATTTCATGAACACCTTCCTCATCTGGTCCCCGTAACCACATTGGCAGCTGAACTGAAGCCCCAGGAAGAAGAACAGCATCAGGAAGTGGGACGTGTATTACTTCAGGCTGACCTCCTGTGCCAACCCCAAAGTCTACAGAAGAAGCTGAAGATAGCAGTGCTGTACGCACAGAGGTAGGATCTGTCACAACAGTCTTGTAAGCACTACAGTTTTCAGAAGCTGAAGGACTTAGTGGCGTTAGAACAGCAGTATTTCCACCAAAAGTAAAGAATTCTGGATGCTTGGACACAACCTTCAGTGCAGTAAGAGGACACTTGCTTACATTCACAAATTCTACATATGCTTTTCTGATTTCTCCACAGAGAAGCCCTGTAGGAAAATTTATAAAGAACACCTGTGTGGGAGAGAACAGGAGAAAAAAAAGACCTGAACACTGAGCCACATTGCGATTGGGCATGAACATATTTAAGCTATATTGTTCTCTACAGCTTCCTGAGGAGGGTAAGTGGTGCTGATCTCTTCTCCCTGGCATTCAGTGATAGGACATGTTGGAATGGCTCAAAGCTGCATCGGGGGAGGTTTAGACTGGACATTGGGAAGCATTTCTTTACCGAGAGGGTGGTCAAACACTGGAATGGGATTCCTAGAGAGGTGGTCAGTGCCCCAAGCCTGTCATGTTCAAAAGGCATTTGGACAATCGCTTTAACAACATGCTTTTACTTCTGGTCAACCTTGAATTGGTCAGGCAGCTGGACTAGATAATCATTGTAAGCTCCTTCCAGCTGAACTATTCTATTCTGTAGAGCATTATCATTAACCAGTTAATCAGATCATTTTAATAACCCTGGTAAAGAAAACCACTGTGTTTTAATTAACCAACTTGAAGAGCTATTCTAGATGAATGGGAAGCAAACAGAAAAAAGCTCTTTGCCTGCTCCCTCTCACCTTGAAATTTGGCTACAAAAGCTATTGCCAACTAAAATTCTAAATGGAATATAAAAAATTCAGAAGGATATTAATTTGAGGGCTTCAGGTTTCACTTGGAAAAAAAAAATCCACACAAGCTTGGTGCTGACAGATCAGAAATTAACTGGAAAGATTCAGACATTAACAAAGTCTAAGACTTCATTGTTAGAATTACATTTATAAGCTCTGGGTTCAGTTATTTGCTCAAAACTGCCACCAGAAAGTAGCTACATACCTCCAACAAAGGCATTTCTTCCGTAATAATGGGATCTAAACGTCGATCAGGTCCATATTTAATAGACGTTTTTTCTTCTTTTGTGTTATTAAGTCGAGGCCCTTGGATTTCTAAATCTTGTCGTCCTCGTACAGATAACCCATTGGAGACAAACTTTCCTGAAACAATTTTTAAAAGAGTTGATTTTTTTTTAAGTAATTCCTAATTTTTTTCTGATAAGTGATCCAAAGCTCCCTACCCAATCTCAAAAATCATTTTGATTTTTCTGTTATTGGGCACATGCAGTGTTCATTGATTAAGGAACATCACTGACAAAGAGCTATTCAAAGCTTACTGTCACACAACGCATTGCTGTTGCAAGTTCAGACAGCCAGTTATCCATTGTCATGGACCTAACTCTGCCCTTTTATAGAAGAGTCACCCAAAACATTTTTATTTCCTTCAAAGATAGCCCACCACCCTCCAAATGTTTTTTATTCCAAAGGTTTACGGTTTGTAGATAGCTAACCAAGCTTCATCATTTCTTTTAGATGCTTTCAAACATATGCTTTAATGCCCATTTCCCCCAAAAACTAAATTTTCCCTGTGAGAGACAGATTCAAAACAGATCAAGTAACATGCAATTAATAAGACACTTATATGTTAATATAAAGGAAAGAGAACCAAAATAAAGTCAAGATGCTAAAAAATAATTATGCCAGCCACATTTAAACTTGGGAATCTATGCGAAGAACTTCATTTAGATAAAATTTGAAAGCTAACAAAGCAAAAAGACCCAGAAGAAAAATGAGTGGCAAAGGAGTTAATGAAAGCTGTTATGCATTCAACATAGCATAGATGGAATCTTTAAATTCTGATTTTTTTTTAATGGTTTCAGAATTTCCAGATTTAAAAGGAACAATAAGTATGGGTTTGGCAGAGGTTACTTCCTTCCTAATGGGATTCCTACACACGACAATTCATTCTTTTCCTGTTCCAGTTGTTTCTACATCCTTACCTGAAGGAAGGCCTTGCATCATGACATTCAAACATTAAGCACTAGAATTTAGTTCTACACCATGTCTCCCCCTTCCAGAAACAAAACTTAAGGGAGTAACACACTTACCTGTCTGTAATCCAACAGAAGGATCTATCCCATCTAATGTCACAGCACCCTGAACAGTGCCAAGATTATAAACGACTCCCAGAATATGTAGCTCCCCTGTTTGATGGGGAAAGAGCTTTAGTCTTGCCTGTGGAGATATGTTAAATTTTTGTTGTTGTTGCTACTAGAAAAAAGTATTATTACATTTAAATGTCCAATTGCTAGAGACACTCACAGCTATATTTACTTTACAGTTGTGTCAGATGTAACTGCATACAATAACTACAGGTCATTTACTGGATTCAAAGTTTCATATACACAGATTTTATCAAACAAGTCCACAGCTAAGAGGTGCTCATTACATTAGGAAAGAATCCTAAATTTTAACAAAAATTAACATTAACGGAGGCAGAATCACAGAATAGTTGAACTTGGAAAGGACCTCTGGAGGTTATCTTGTCCAACTTGTCTGCTCAAGTAGGGCCACCTAGAGGCAGCTGCCCAGGACCATGCCCGAATGGCTTTTGTCATCTCCAAGGATGGAGACTGCACAATCTCTCTGGGCAGCCTTTGCCCAGTGCTCAGTCACCATCGCAGAAAAAAAAAAAAATTGTTTCCTGATGTTCACGGGGAGCCTCCCATGTTTCAGTTTATGCCCACTACCTCTTGTTCTGTCACACCCTCCCTTCAGATGTTTATAGACACTTGATGAGATTCAAAAGTTCCAGTACTTCATATATTAGTAGTCTTCCACAAGTTTAGCATTAAGTTCAGATCATAACAAGTCTGAACTCTACCCTGAAGTTCAACACTGAAAAGACTATTTTTAAAACAAAGTATAATACCTACCACTTTTGTCTCCTCACTATTAATTAAAAATTCTGCTATTGCTTCAGTTCCTATCATATCATCATCGCACGTTCCCTGAAAAGAAGAAACAGCTTTTCAGATACTATTACTCCTAGGCAGAAAGAGTGCCATAAATATTACTTCCCACACCTGTCCTGAAGTGCTCAAGGAAAAATAAAGCATACAAGTTTCAAACTGCAGGCAGTTAGGACCAGTAAGTGTTGCATGCCCAGCTTCTCAGGCTTTTTGAATTAAAGAAGCACCTAGAGAGTTCAGTAAACATTTACTTAAGAAAGAAATTTAAGATTTATCACTATAAATTGGAACCATTCCCAATCAATTTCACTAATACTCACAAAAGTATTTATTATATCATTAAAGTATCAGTTCAGAGCAGAACAGAAGGGAAAGCGTATGGTAATCCTTAAGGCTTATTTATGTGAAACCGTGTTCATAACTCTGGTAAACACAGCGCCTTTAGAGATCACTGTTCCAAATGCTTTTGGCCAGGAATCCAAAATTTACTGTAATATTCCGTATTAGAACACATTAAAACCTTAAAAATATGAATGTGAGAACAGTCCTTCAGAAGGAATTTTGGCAACATTAGCTGAAGTGTTAAATTAAACAGTAGTAGGTAGTTCATCTAGAGTATTCAAAACATTAGTTTTTATTACAATAAATTTTTGTTTTTCTTCTAATCAAGATACCAAGATGTTCCCATGTCATACCAGACAGTCTTTCAGAACACGCATTTCACTACATACAGTAGCTTGAATAATAAAAAGGTATTTGATAATATACAATGTCAATAGGTAAGTCATTTCTGCTGGTCAAGGCTAGTGTGACTCAAAATAGATGTACTACACATACAGCAAAGTGTTGGAAGTATTTTGCTTTGCATTAAGCTTTACAATACTCATTACTGTATGTTTGTTAACTTGGCTGCTTTGTGCCCTATGGATCTAGGAAAATCTAAACAATGCATAAAAAAATTCAATAGCTACTCTTTTTTTGCATTTTTTTAAATTTACACTTAAGCCAGCTGTTTTCATACTACAGAATTTTGAAGACTTAAGTTCATATATACTCTACAACTGTAGCTGTATGGTTTTGGTTGGACAAGGATGAAGCTTTCCTTACCAGCTCTTTTGTTTCTCCATCATGCTTTGCATTGAAGTCTTTAGGTTGAAACTTCCACAGCAATGAAAGGTCAGTCAAAAGAAGTGGAACTTTCAGAGGGTTTCGGAAGGACACTTCAACAGTTATTGGTTCTATTAAAGTGCAAGAAAATAATGACAACAGGCTATCCTCACCACAATCTGAAGGTTCACTGAACTCAAACCATTCTTGTGCAAACAACTTGTACAAGAACGTTAGTTTAAATCTACAATAACACAGGAAATACTGTACCTATTTATCTAATTCACTTTATTTCTGAAGTGTATAAATCTTAACTTTACCTTCTATCACAGCAAGTGGAAATCTGGAGTTATCTGAGTAGCGATTTAAACAGAACTGTGTTGGTTGAAAGTTTGAAGGTATTATTCCTTTATTTATCACAGAAACAATCTGCTCCTCAAGTTCCTTCCACTGTTGTGATGATTCCGAGTCATACTCCTGATCCAGACTTACATGCGTAGCTGCCTGCTTTTCACCTAGTATGAGTAAGACAATCTTAGAAGATGAAAAGTGTCACGTAACAGTTGCAACACAGGGCTGCAATGGCAATTTGGTAAGTATTGTTAAAATATCTTAAATTCTCAGTCACTGTCATTTTCATGTTACAGTTGATTTAAGTCAGAGAATTGCAAGACATTTTCAAATATACACATGGAAGACAATACTGAGGATAATTTGAGTATATTTCTATTCGCAAATTGTAGAAGGCCAAGATTTTAGCATGCTACATCGTATACTCAGCTTACAGAGGGTTTTTTTACTTTTTGACAGAAAAAAGGACCCACAGTAGAGCCCTGGTTCATATAAGAATTTCCATTCAGCTTACTTCACATTCAGCAATCACAGCGTTTCAAACATTTAATCCAAGAGAAAGTTAACTGTAAAGCTAATTTCTAGCATTGGCAATAGCATCTAGCATTTGCTAAAACATCTTTCCAGATATGACAAACAGTGGAAGTCAGCACACCCATGAATGCAGATTTCATATTTACNTGAAGCTTTCCAGATATGACAAACAGTGGAAGTCAGCACACCCATGAATGCAGATTTCATATTTACACAGGAAGTCTGAAGACATCTAGCGAGTAGATACTAAGCTTAAGCTTTTATTTTGAAACCTGATTTAAGAAGTCACCTTGTCACGTTAATTTTACATAATGATAGATTTTTGATTTTTTTACATGACACCAACTCTTGCATATATTTTGTTTCCATAAACAAGGGAATTTAATCTGTTTACATAAAGTTTCCTAACCTTCTGCTGGTCTTCTATCATGCCCAAAGAAAACACGGGTTGCCGAGCTGTTAATATATGGTAAAGGAAGCTGTGGCAAGGGACCATCAGGTGATAGCTGGGTTACGTTCTGGAGCAAAGGAGGAAACACAGCGTCATGCCATTATGCAAAATACATGATGTCCATGCTGTACATTACCAATAACTGAATGACAAGGAGGCCAAGTTATAAGCAGTCAAAGTTTGAACAGGTAGTATTTTTAAAATTGAATTATTTCAATTAACTGCTTTGATAGTTTCTTCTGGTTTGACAGTCTGAAGTGGTATTTTTTTCTTCACTAAGAGTTTAAAGTTCATGAAAACTTTATGGAAAAAGGAGAATAATGATCTAATCACTATTGTGGCTGCATAGCTGTTACAAGCTTTATTTGATGCAAAGCTTGACACTCTAACTCAGAATTCGATAAGCTACATTCACTACACCACCACCATTACACAAGACTCTTACCACAGCTAAGCTGTGGACTCAAACACCAGCTTCAAGTAAGGTCTACCATAACTTGCAAAGACCACAGAAATTCTGTTTACAAGCTTTAAAAGACAGTAATTATCCAGCTGCAAGTTGTGTGGTGAGGTGACATCAGCACTAAACACCCAATAACGTACATGGTATACTACAATCCAGAATCACTCACAAACTTACAGACAACTTGATGAGTCACTTAATCTATAAAAACCCATATTAATTAATAGAATTCACTACAACATGGATGGGGAGTACTTTATAGTACCAGAAGAGGTGACAGAGCTACCTAGTCTTTATTAAACATTATAATGATTTTTGAGGCTGTTGATAAATTGATCAAAACATAACAGATCCAATTCTTCTAGAAGAAACAACTATCACAAATTGCAATTCAGCCATGACCTTCAAAAGGAAGAATTAGTTTTACTGTAATAAAAACACATAAAAAGAATCACACTAATACGGATCAGTGGAAGTGCACTTAATACACACAAGATGCAGAATATTTGGTTTTTTGAAGCGTAAAGTAAAAAAATGAACAAATCAACTAGATAAAACAACCCTGGAACAAAGCAGGTATGGCAGAAAAATCATTTAACGACTTCATAAAATGCTACTGGTAATAAACTTACTGATTACTCAAGGAATAAAGACAATGAAAAGTCATTTACCTTATAAACATAAAGATATTCTCTTAAAAAAGCTCCTTGCTGAGCTGGAGGTTGTTTACTATCGTTGATCAAAATATGCCTGAAGGCAGACACAGCATTGTCAAGCTGACGAAGTGTAAAGGACTGGCGACCAATAGTGAAATTAATGTGGTCTTCTGCAAGAGACCAGCCTTTCCCTTTGTAAACCTGCATGGCTTGACAGTAGCAACGTAAGGCATGTTTTTTCTGCAAGAAAAAAAAAACCCCAAGGTTATTTCTTAAATAATCCCATTAGCCACTCATTGCAATTGTAATGTTAGGAAGATTGAACATTAAGTCAGAAAAAGCTACTGAAGTTTTTAGTACCACCCCCACTATGCTAAGTGTAACGTTTGCAGAACTATACCTCATAGCACCTGGTCAACACAGATCTAAGTACAGAAGTGTTGGTTCCTACAGTACAGAGCCTAGCCTGCAGATTAAATTCACTTTTTTCAAAGACTAGTGTAACAGGCAGCAAGTTAAAAAAAGCAAAACACAAGAAAAGACTCTTTTTAAAATAGCATTCTGCATTGCTTTAGGACTGACTGCTGAAGACCACATCGCTCTACCGCCAAGCCTCAGGACGTAAGCTAGATTTAACACATTTAGTTTCACTCCATAACTGAACTTTCAGTGACACTTCCAGTCAATTGCTGTTCAGTAGACATGCTACAGACAAAATCCATGCCAAGCAAACCAACAAAACTACAGCCCTACAGTACACAGAAGACAAAATTACCAATCACATCACCCATTGGGAGATAGATGCTCTGCTCCCAGTCAGCTCCACAGTTCCTTTCCTGTAGCTACATTGGGACCAGGGCATTCAATCCCAAGTCTACGTATTGAATATCTGCAAAGACATTCACTGTACTGGCAAGTCTTAGCTTCTAAAAAAAAAGGGAACAGCATTCCCTTATTTACAGCCATAATGGGAAAAATCTAAGATATGTCCAAATTGGTATGGTGATCACAGCAGAGTACAAGAACCAAATCCTTAACATCAGCAGATATTACTGACACTTTAAAATATGGTATTACAGTATGCAGCTGAGCAGCCTGGCTGACTTCCCTTCAGCAGCATTTAATATTTTGGTGTCTCTAAGGATATGGGAGGGGGGGGAACCCCTACATTTACTGTAACACTGAAAAAGTATTCCTTGGAAACCAGAATCCCTACAAGAATTAGACACAAACAACAAGAGACCTGTTACATGAAGACAAAGTCAAAGCTTTACAAAATGCATGCGCTTTGCCAGGCAAAGGAGTAAGACATAAAAGAATAAATAAAAAAAACCCTCTGATCAATAGCTCCCTGTCAGTACTACTGTCATAACAATAGACAGGGAAAGTACTACATGAAGAAAGCCAAGGAGGGGGGGAATACTCCTACCATTCTTCACACTTGTGATTTTAAATACAGAAGCCAAGAGTACAATACTTTCTGTGTTCCTTATCAGGGCAAAAACAATGGAATGAAAAACATTCCCCAAGACCACAGGGCTTTGTTTCAAACCAAGTTCTGATGCCTGGGTTCTCCTGTATTACCAATTTGCAACACAAACTTATTTCTGCCACAGGTTCACAGCTTATCAGTAAACTAAAATTGACCGTATTCAGGAACAGCCCTATAACTGGACTCCAGTGACTACCCTCAGCAGGAATCAAGCACAAGCTATCTTTAGAGAGTCTATCCCAAAACTGCGGCAGAAATAAAGCACACGAGTTATGTCCAAACTTCTGAGTTTATTTACCAGTTAGAGCTGCCTGCGCAGGAATGTGAATGGAAGTAAAATCAATCTGATTTGTATTGGTTTAATTGCTACTTAAGTCTAAGCAGCCATAAAGAGATGCTTTAGTTTGTCTTGTAGTAACTGTTCATACACCTGTGCCTCCACTAAAAAGCACACAGTTAAGGCACCAGGAAAAACAGATACCTAAATTTTGCTATTATTATAATAAATTAAAAGTTTAACAAATCTTAACTCCTCCAACTCACTCTTATCTCAAGAGTAAAAACACTCCTTTGCCCAAACAAAAGGCCTCATATTTCACTGTGTATAAGATTGAGACCCAGAGATGCAAACACACATCACTTCAGTTTCAAGTCAGTGATCTTCAGCATTACTTCAAATACAGAAGTAAAAGACTACGCTGATCAACACAGAAGTCATTTTCAGAAGATCACACAGCTGAATATTTCTGACTAATACAAAAGTGTCAGAAGCCAGGCATCTTTTTCCAGACTAATGACACATTTAACATGTTTTTCAGAATAAATATCAAATACTGGGCGTATTTTCCCTGTGGAAAGATAATACTTACCTGGCCTGCTTTACTAAACCTATGGCCAGCCAGTATCATATGAAATGCAAATTTTCTAACCATCGGACTTCTCATGTTTATGAAGCAGTGTGCTGCCTGCTCCAACAGAAGTGCACTGCGAAGATCTGAATCCTATTTGAAGAAAAAAAGAGAATTAACCTTAAAGTTGAATACAAATATGATGATAACAGTGGCCTTTTTTTAATGCTAACGGGGACAATAGGCTGAACAGTGCTGTGAAGTTGAAGATTCTTTTATATAAAAACATTATATGTATACATGTGCAGATAAGAGAAAAAAGCTAAAAGTATTTTTCACTTTGTTATATGTATAGTGTACAATACCAAACACGCTGGTAGTTTTTCCCAGTGAAGAGATTTACATATCAACCTGTTTCAGTATGAGTGACAAGTGTTCAAGGCCAGGCTGGACAACGCTTTGAGCAGTCTGGTCTAGTGGGAGGTGTCCCTGCCCAGGGCAGGGGGGTTGGAACTAGATGGTCTTTAAGGTCCCTTCCAACCCAAACCATTCTGTGATTCTGTGACAAAATAAATATTTTCTGCTTTTTCAGTCACTCAGGCTACTGTTTCTAACACTTACCATTAGCTCTGAAGCAGTACCTTTTCCCCCTCCCTCCCCCTGCAGAAGTTAAGGCTAGAAATAAAAAATAAGAGCTTTACTAGGATGAAGGAAAAATAGAGGGAGCAGTGGAACTTAATGCATTTGTATCACAAGAAGCAGGATGATTTCTTAATAATGTACAATTTCTTATTATTACCCCCTTCTCTTCTCATGCCAAGGCACAGCTGTATTACTTCAACCAATCAGAACAGAATCTACTTGATTTTACCAAAACTGAACTCCATGCTATCAGTGATGTCCAAGTATGTCTCTGGACTACAAATACACTCAGAGATACCTATACAGTATCCTATGAAGATTTTCCTTGCAACTGCCAAAAGGCACCACAAGCATAATACATATAATTTTAAGTTATAAAATGATTGTGCAGAGCCAATACTATTTAAATTCCTTGCTTAAATAACTTATACTGTTCATATAAATTTTAGTAGCAAGCTTAAGTTGAAAGGGCAAGAATGAAGCTACAAAGACACTTGATAGAGAATAAATTGCTTAGTTCTGCAAATTTCGATGCCTAATCTGTCCGAGGAAAAATCTCAGAAGCATCACATTTGGTGCAGCTGGCCACAAAGACGAACTAACTGCCCGTTAGACTTTCCTCTCAAGCTACATAGAAGACACTATACCTTTATTGGTATTACATTTGTTTCACTCCTTTTCAAGCAATATCCTTTCTGGGCTATTAGAAGCTAATTCCATGCTTAATTTCCACCATTTAATATTACAGAAGTGTTCAGACTAGTTTTCACTTACACAGTAGTATTTTAATGATTCATAACAGCTGAGCTACAGTAATGCCTTAGTTACTTAAACTATACAGAACTTCTCATTATATGTGGGATATTATCCATTATGGCTCTGGCAAGCCATGCTCATACTTTTAACCTGTGAGTTCTTAAACTGAAAGTATGCCACACAAGAGCTAAGCAGACGTCAAAGAAAATTAGTTATAAATCCAAAGATAATAAATGCACATTTGGACATGTAAAGAAGTCAAGCAAATCATTTGACTAGAAAGAAAAACAGTAACAGTACTAGTTTCTTCCCTTGAAGTGTAAACAGTTTTCTTCACTTCATGATTTACACCAGCTCATTTGTTGGCTAGCAAACATCACAGAACAAAAATTAGAATGTAACCTAGAAGTGCTTGGGTAAATAAACAAAGGGGGAAGGGCAGGAGTGGAAAAAGCTACTAAGTGTTTTACCTCACTGGTTAAACGAATCAGAAGAGCAGCTGCCTCTGAATATTTGCTTTGACTTTTTAAGATTTCAGCACTAAGCAGCACACAGCGTTCAGCCAGAACCATGTTCCTAAAGCAAAAAAATAAATGTATTAATAAATATTTATCAAAATAAACCATGGAAAACTTTTCACCTCAAATCTGACAAATTTTCTCCACATCGCATCAGACTGATGTCCATTTGTTTATCCTTCTTAAAGTAAAAGATATGAAAGTTCATCCCCTGCAAAACAACCACATACAGATCGACACATTAAGTGTCTTATCCTACTATAACAGTAGCTTTTCAAAAGGCAAAGCTACAAAGCATTTTTGAGGACAGTACTGTATTCATAAGAATGCCAACTAAAATCATCTAACCAACTAAATCTGATAAACAAGAAGTCCAACAGCCAGAAACAAGTTGTGCTGGGTTGACCAAGCTGCTCTATCACACCCCCTCTGCAATAAGACGGGGGAGAAGGGGGAGAAAATTACATTAAAAAGTTCATGTGCTGTGATAAGGACAGGGATATCACTCACAGGCAAAACAGACTTGGTTTGGGGAAGATTAATTTATTGCCAATCAATAACAAAATAGGATAGTGATAAATTAAAAACAAAACTGAAACACCTTCCCCCAACTCCTCCTTCTTCCCAGGCTCAACTTCGCTCCCAACTCTTCTACCTCATCCTCCCCCCAAGTGGGGCAGAGGGACACAGAAAAGGAGCTGCAGTCAGTTCATAACATTTCCTCTCTGCTGCTCCTTCCTCATCATGTTCTTCCCCTGTTCCAGTGCAGTGTCCCTCCCACAGATACAGTTCAAGAATTGCTTCAGGATGGGCCCCTTTCCATGGCGTACAGTCCTTCAGGAACAGACTGTTCCAGTGTAGGTTCCCCATGGGTCCCAGCTCCTGACAGGAATCTGCTCTGGTGTAGACTCTCCACATGCTGCAGCTTCTTTCAAGGCACATCCACCCGCTCTGGCACTGGGTCCTCCACGAGCTGCAGCGTGGATCCCTATTCCACTGTGGTCCTCCATGGACTGCACAGAGACAGCCTGCTTCACCATGGTCTTGTCCACAGGCTGCAGGGAAGCACCTCCTCCCCCTACTTCCTCATTGACCTTGGTGTCTGCAGGGCTGTTCCTCTTGTTTCTCACTCCTCTCACAGATGCTGCTGTTTTTACCCTTTAAGTATGTTACAAAGGCATCACCAGCACCACTGTCAGGCTGAGATTTGGGCAGCGGCAAGTCCACTTTGGAACTGGGTGAAAACTGTCTCTGTCCAACGCAGGGGCAGCTCCTGCTGTCTTCTCCAGAAGCCACCCCTGCAGCCACCCCACTACCAAAATCTTCCAAGTAAATCCAATACACAAGTTTAATAAGCACTCTGTTAAGAGCAGCACAGATCCCCTTCCAATGTTATCCTAGATAAACTAACACATCTTACTCTTTAAAAAGTTACCATCATTCTGTGATCTTTTAGTCATCTGGCACTATCACTGTGCAGGGGAAGAAAGTCGAGCCACCAGGTCTTTCAACTTTCATTGGATCAGCATGAAAGTAAAGAACATACTTGCAGATATCTCGATAGGTCTGAATCGCTGTTTCCATATAGTGAGCAGGATACGGTCTAGGAGCTCCAGGCTGAAGAAAAGCTGATACTGCTGCCATTTCCTACAAGTGAAATTCAGTGCTGTCACTATAGTTTTTTTTCAAAAAAAATGTAAACCTCAAAATGCTGAGGAACATGTTTCAGTTACTCATTCAAGGTCACCGTATAATCAGTTACTTGCATATAAAAGTGTATTCAACCCACTGTAACTGATAAAAGGTTTAATAAAATAGCCTATTATCGCTCTGCTTGTAATTAACCAGACAGCAGTAAAAGAGTTATACTCACTCACAGAAGTGTTTTCAGTTGATGTTACCCTCAACACCATGCAGAAGTATTGACTCAGTACTGCCTTACAAGTCCAAGAGGTAATTTCATATTGCAGGAACAATCTTTCTGCTAAAGTAGCACTACTTTAAGATGAGGACCGTTTTCTGAGTTTTGATTAAATGAAGTTACACAAGGAAACACTTGTAAACATGCACTCTGAAGTTTTACTTCTTTACTTATGGGGCGAAGATAGGATAGCAAAGTTCTCCTGCAATAAGTAAAGACTAAGACTTGTAGGTTGCAAAAGTTCATAATTAAGACCTCTACAAACCATCCATTAAGAAATTAAGATAACTTTTCAGATTATCCAAATGCAGAGCAAGTCTCTGTACTCCAAAACCAGACATTTATGTAAAGGTTTTACATCAAGATGGGACAAGAATTCTTCCATAGCTCCACAAAGTTTCAAATTTAATCAAGTTAATCAGATTAAAGGCTACAAAACACAGCTTCTAACAATTGTTAAAACAAGCTTATTTTCCCCCAGTGCTCCCATTTATCTTATTGAAGATTATTTTAGTCACATGTATCTTCACTCTCAAGAGAAATTAACAAATGAGTACGTGTTTACAGTGAAGTTCAGTAGTGACATACTCAGACTGTATCACTCAAGAGTCTTAACCAAAAAGAAGGTACAATACCACATTTATAGTGACATAGTCTTGACTTCCTGGCAAATAAGTATTTTGCCGAAGTCTGAAAGAGATGATATAAAATCATTTCACACCTGTTTGAGTTATCAGACTACAAGTTTAAAGATCCATTTTGCTGGAGGTTGCTCCTTTCATATTTCACATTTTAAGAATTAAGTCTTCAATTTTTATTCACACCTTTACTCCATTCATAAAACAGCCAATAGATTTGAGAACACATTAGCATTTCCTAAAGATATGCAGCAACTTTGGCAAGACCCTTATAAATTTGGAGGTGGAGGGAAGAGATTGAATTTTATTAGCTTCAGACAAATATTAGAGATTATTAAGAAAAGGTCACAGAATGTTTATGTCATGTGAAGTACCAACCAGTGCTCCAGCTGCATAAAGCATTGCCTGATCATTTAAGAAGTCTTTCTTTGCTGTATGGTAACAGCTATATGCAAGTTCATAGTGTTGCACCAAAAAGCACAAGTCTGCCATTTTCCGGATTTGAAGCTCTGGTGCTTCTGGTGGATACCTATAAATACAAATATTTAAATTCAAAGTCATAATTTTAATAAATAGAGCAAGACATGCTCTATAAAGTCTTCCCATCTCATCTTAATTTCTATTCACAGAGTAGGAATAAAAACTGCATTGCTTCAGACTCACCTAAAAAACAGCTAAGAAAAGTAAAGCTGCTTCCTTTCTACCACACGTAACTTGGTTACACACCCTACTTTCTGGTTAATGAGATTCACCGCTCCACTAACATGGAAAGCAAGCATTCCTCTTAGCCAAGAAATACTGAAAAAAGTATGCAGCTATCACTGAAACTGCTCAGTAAGATTAACTGTTAAAGCTAAATAGAGCTTTATGAGAAGGAGAGAAAAAAAAAAAAAGGACTTTGACTGTTCATCTAGATGTAGTTATTTCTCACCATTTCTTTTGAAAGAAAAAATCCACTAAAAAACTATGCCTTAGGCCAAAACACTACGCAAGTTCCTGTCCTCCGCAAGCATCAGTCTATCTTTTGATTAGTCAAATAGACAAGAATCACTTCAGTGAAGATCAAATACATTTTCACAGACACTTGTTAGTCAAACTTTGTAGGAAGCAAACCATGCTTGCAAGTTCAATACAGGAAGTTGAAATTAACAACATTTTGATTATGAATCCAAAGACATACAGCATATGAATTTAAAGCCATAGGTAAGCGTCAGGGACATTAACTTTGGCTAGGTAATATCTAGAGCTTAATTTAGCTCTCGAACACATTTGCAAAAGCAACAGACTTAATAGTCAATCAAGCAACTGCAGTAAATGGTGTTTCGCTTAAGTAAGAATAAAAACAGCTTGTAGAAATCTAAAAAAAAAACCACCTTACAGCAGACCATAGCTTTTTATTACTATTACTCTTAAAAATATACCTTATTTGTAACTTAGAAAGTTACACTGTAAATGTAGCAGGCAGACGGCTCTGTAAACAGTTTCTTTCATCCCCTTTTTCTTTAGGTTCTGCTACTCCATTATTGTACGGTTTTCGGCATTGTACTTTTCATGATTTCTCCAATTAATATCTTACAATATTGCTGATTTACTTCACTTTGCAGAACACCAAATAAACACAGACTTTCCCTCCCAAAAAAAAAGGTTTATTTTCAGTTTATATCTAGAAGTACAGACTGAAATTACTTACAGCAAACCGGAAGTATTCTTCAGTTCATTTATACTCTTCTCTGGAACCTTGCTGCCGCTAAACCATTTTTTTGTAGCAGAAAACAGTGATCGACTCAAGCCTTTCCTGGATATTAACTGCAAAAAGACACTGAATTAGAGTACTACATTGCAAGAGATATATAAAAGTTAAACTAAGATAAAAACCTCAAGCTTCACTAAGGCTTTCCAAATTCTGGTTTTTTTTTCATAAAACAAATAAACAAAAACAATAAAATAACTAAGAGCGCACTCCTTTAAATGAATCACTGAAGTTTCAATTCATTTATTCTATGTCAGACAGCTAAACTTCACTGTTGTTGCTGCAAACTGCAGACATCTCCATCCTAAAAACTAAAACATTTGATGTATGTTTGAAATCTCAACATATTATCTAATTTCTGGTATCAGCCCAGCCTAAAATCTAGATTAAGTACATACTTCAAGAGAGAACGTTCTCCCCATCACCACCCACCCAAAGCTTCACCATACTGCAAACATCGATTTCAAGTGTCAAGGGTACAGTCATACCTGCAAGCGACATTACACAACTTTACTCTTTTAGATAATTTCCACTAATGAGGAAGCTTCCACATGGAATTATAATTTCCAAGATACAGGGCCAACTACATCTCTTTTTAAAGATCATTTAAAAAAAAATGTAACTTTTCCTGCCACGACTAGGAACATATTACTACATTCCTAATGGTAAGGCTGTTTTCTACACTTCATGTATGCACTTTTTTTTTTTAGGTTGCTTCATAAAACTTTTCAAGCATAAACATAGTCAGCATATACAAACTCCCAACAGTCAATTCAGGGAGAAAGTGTTCCTTACAGCATATGATACTTCATATCAAAACCCCCTCATACTTAAAGCTATAACCTGAATGGACAATTTAATCAAATTACAGAGTTCAGATAACAGACTAATATTTGGGTCCAAGTCTAATGCTAAATACTGTAATTTGATTGTACTAATCTATGTCAATCCATCTCTCTAACTGTTTAAGATCATATAAAAGTTAAACACTTAGAAAGGACCTTACTGTGATGGAAATAACTTTAATGCACATCCTTGACTTAACATAGGCATGATAATAACTATAACTTCCAAGAAGTTTGAGAGAAGAATATTCAGTTGCAAAGACTACTGAGATCAAAACAGAACTGCACGACTTAGGGTGCCCATTCATTTCTCCCTCTGACAAGAAGCAGCAGTGGAAGAATGCAGCTTTTTTGCAGACAATTATTGATGAATACACATTTCTTAACTTTTGTTGTGCGTTCTAATGTTGAAACACAAAAGGTACGTTTTGCTTCTTGTGCCAGAATGGTCCAGAAGCATAAAATACTACGATTTTAGCAGTGAGGACAGATAACCCTGATAACAGTTCAGACAGGCTTTCACCAAGAAGCCACCTTGCACTGAAGTTCTGTTGGAACAAGTTGGTTTTTTTGGTTGTTGTTTGTTTTGGGTTTTTTTAAAGACTAATTGAGCAAAAATTATGATTTCGGTTATTTCTCTTCAATTTACTTAGTTTTCAATAACATCACTGAATCATTAGATGCAGAAGGAAGTAATAATTTTAAAACAGATTTTTGGATAACTGGATTTATACCCCAACTGTTTTTCCTTATTACAGCACAAAGTATTTTTAAAAGTAAACTGACCTGATCATTAAGTTGCCGAATTGTCTTCTCTATATGTGGCAAAAGTCCCCTAAATGTGAATTCCTGTATGAACTGTCTAATTCGATCGTGATCTGTGAGTGTTAAACAAGCACCATGAGGCGTTCCAGAATTCGATTTCTTAGAGTCTTGCAGTGATGCAGTAGCCTTCATGTAATCCGTACTATCCAGACTGCCACTGGGATGATCCAGTTGAAGGGGGTGAGTCTTAAAATTATTTGACAGGCCATCTATTGAAAGATTGAAACAAAAACCCCAATAAGTAGAGTTACTTAAACATTTTGGTTTTAAAACACCAATTTTATTAGCCTACTTTAAAGCTTTCCTTACTCAGAACTCTGTTAAGCAAAGCTATTCACCAATTATTCTGCACTACAGATCAATGCTGAGCAGACAGCAGCAGAGCACTACCCGAGTATTACATCACTCCTGAAATTCTTCAGAAACCTCATGGAATCTCAGGAACTCCAACACGGCTAAATAAGTAAATTTTTGGTTCTCAACTACAGGGCAAAGAATTCCCAAGTATCAACAACACTGAAGGAAAATTATGAAAACATTAAAACCAAAGTCAAATGTTCACAAAAAGTTGGAAATGCAGCAGTTACTACAATGGTTCCATTGGATCCATTCACTCTTTTCTGCTTCTGTTCTAAGGTTAAAAAAACCAAACTAATTTTCCATGCCCTTCCAATCAATCATGATTTAAAATAACCTCCTTCAAAGTCCTCTTAGTTCAGTCAAAAGAGCTGCTGACCACTACTGTATCTAGCTATCCAAACTAGACTGAGACAACATTTCACTCTAAGATTTAAATAGCTCTCTTATTGATTAACCCCTTTCTATACAAGAAAAATCAGCTTGCTTTACCTAGCCCTAGCTAGCACTGAGCAACACTGAGCTGTGAAAGCAAATTCTTAATGGATTTTACTCATGAAGCGTAAACCAGGGTATATAAAATTCAAATAGCAGCTTGCAGGCTCCATCTGGGCTGTAACACCCTAGAAAGATGCTTTTGTAGACAACTGCGGGTTCCCCTACACACGCAAGGTCTCCCCGTGCCTTTCAAGTCAGGTCTGAAGGGCCTGGACTGAGTCAGTCCGGACAGCATAATCTACCTCCACTTCTTCCCTATTTGATGATGATTCTCATCTGAATCCTACACAGCTGCCTTAAAAATTTAAAAAAAGGCCAGGCATTAATTTGCACTCAATTTCATTTACTGTCCTCTGCCATCCACAAGTTCAATTGTGAGGCAAGTTATTCCAGCCAACTTACAAAGTAAGTCACTACTCAGTCATTTCCAGATTTAAAACTAAAAACCAAGGACAAAAAAAAACCCACCACGCACACCTCAGCTTCCAAGCTACATCAGACCACACTAATTGGAACTTTTATTATGATGAAAATAAAACGTAACGTAGGATTACATGTTTTAATTGTTAGAGTTTGCAGATAATATGCTTAATCTTACAGAAGATGAGCCCAATACATCAATACTCATCTACCAATTACCTCCAATCCAGTACATCAGCATCACAGCATTTTTCTTTGTGGACACCAGGTTATATCAATTTTGAGCATTTAGAAAGTTATTACTTTGAATTCCCTAACAAATCACTTAAGTGATTACTGTCCAAGACATGAGATAGCTGTATAAATGCTATCACTTCAGTGTTTTGACAGAAGTTACAAAAATACCTTTAATTTCACTGTCTAAGCCATCTGATATCAAGTGATCAGTATTCTTGTTTGAAATGACAGTATAAGGACAATCATCATAGGAATCCTGCGAGGGGGGGGGGAAAAAGAGGAAAAATGTCAGAATTTTAAGAATACTGGAGCATACACAACAGTCAGTCAACCGTACTTGATAACTTTAATAACAGTTAACTGAATTATTAAGAAAGCATGTTTGTTTGTATACATTCATTTCTTAAGTAGTTTGTGAGGCCTTAAGAACCTGTCCTATTGTAAAGATGGAAGTTATATTCACCAACAAATGAAGCAAGTGTCTTCTGGATTGTTCAAATAGCTTCACAGTTAAATAAAACAAGCAACTTCAACTGCCCACAGCAGTGAAAATACACTCCCTAAAGTGATTCCTGAACAAGGTCAAGAAAAAAAAAAATCTACGTTGGACAGTTGACATGGGACAGAACAAACAAAAGAAGATCTAACTAGTTTATGGTGGAATAATATTTACTGGTCCTCTTAGTTTACAGAATACAAGATATTTTGACTTTCCAGTGCCAGCTAGAATTGGTAAAGAACTATGATACCACAAACCAACCTTCTAATCAGCTACAGTTAAAACTGCAGGTCAGTCAAAAGCAAACTCAAGAAGGAATATTTTTGGTCCTGAAGCCAAAAATACAGACATTTATGGCCAATTGAATTCAAGACTCCGAGCTAAGACACACTATCATTTGCCATCTTAGCAGATGACAAACCAGAATGGACTGCAAGAAGTTAACAGAAAAAAACCCCACACATACCCCCACAAAACAACACACACACACTGTTCAGTGAAGTACAGAAGACTGGGAAGACACATAAATTTTACAAGTAAAGAAAATTAACCAAAGTGAAGGTAGAAAGTTACTATTAATAGGACACTTCTGAGGTTACTTGCTTTTGTCAGTGCATAAAGCACACCTATTATTTCAGTGCTCCTGTCAGTCTCTTTCTGACAGTCTAGTATTTCAGTGCTCCTTACTGTTAATTTAAGTATAGAGGATAATTCTTTGAGAGGGCACTCATCTTATGCTCTCACAAAAAATCATAGCTATGTTAGAAGTATCTTGACTGCCTATTAGCCCATTCTGTAGAAATACATACATAATACTAAGGAAAAGTTTAACACAACTAAAATGGTCTTTCATATGCACCTTTGAAATTGTTTTTAGAATACTATAATACCTGGTTCTGGATAGTGTTTTTCTGAAGGTACTGACTCCAAGGATCTGGTATCTGTTCATCTGTTCCTCTATTAGACACCCGAGAATTTATTTTCAGCAAATAGCAACCCTGAGTTCCGTATCTCTGCTTCATCTCTTCATAAATGGAGTCAGCTCTGAAAGAATAAAACAACATTTACCCTGTCTTGATATCAAACCAATTCTATTCTAAGTGTGTACTGCAACAAGCTATTTTAGACTATTATCCATAGGGATTAAAAGGAAAATTCTCCTATTTTTAAAGCGGTGAAACTAAGAATCTTTGAGAATTAATTCAGCGAGCTAGCAGAGAAAGCATTTACCTCCAGAAGCTAGGACTTATTCTTTTCATTTTAAATGAACACAAGAAGTAGATTTAAAAATAATACTTAAGGAAATCTACCGCGATAATAGTCAGCATACTAGTTAACAGATCCTGTTATATGTCTAATCTCAACAGACTTTATAAATGCAAGCATTTCAGTCAGAGTTCATCTGTAAGTTGACTGAAGGCAGAAGGCCTACCTTTGTTCCTCTCCTGTGCTCACATCATGCAGTAACACATAGTATTTGAGTGTGTTTGGTATAAACCACTTGGGATATAAGTATTCACTACTATGCTGAATTCGATGTTGTTCTTGAGACAGCTTCAGAAATTGCTCCACAGGCTCTGGTTCACTAGAAGAAACTACAAGCATACCTAAATTCAAGTTAAGGACATTTACTAAAAGAACCCAGGAACAACCACTGATCATACAATAAAATAGGAAGTGTGTAAAATAAAACAGATGAGTACAGTCTTTAAACCTGTAAAACACACTAGCACAAAAGTATGTGCAATTAGAATTTGGCCTTAGTCTCAATAAAAAACACTATTTAAACAGTCAGTTAAGAAACATCTATAACATGAGATGAAACAGGATTTTGCTCCAATTCTGAGGCTGAATCTGAGTTTAAACTGATACATATTAGCTAATAGTTCATCCAAGTTTTTAGATACAGACCAACTGTTCACATATGAAACACACAACCGAAATTCGCCCCCAGCATACTTTAGTTTTCAACTTCCAAGGAGAGTTGGGACTTTATGGTATCACCTGAGCAACAATAACAGCCAGTATTCATAAACACAGCAAAAGTCTTCTGAATAAGAAGTGTTCAGATTTTCACCTCAATTTAACTACAAAATCATCAATCAGTAACATCCTGCTCTGGTACATCTATTCACCAAGTCAAAGACATTAATTCAGAGAAGCGAGAAAACAAGTTGTACTTTAAATGTTACTGAAGTCCAGAAGTCAAAGCCCAGAATGAATATTTTGCCAAGTTAATTCTGCACAAATTTGGCTACTAGCATACCTGTCTCACCATACTGAAATGATAAAGTACAGTAAAGAGTTAGAAAGAGAGCAAATGTTATGAAACCTGCAGCATTATAATTATTGTAAAGCTAAACAGCAGCTATATCATGAAACAGTGCATATTTTTATTTTCCCTGTAGACAAGCAAATCAGGCCTAAGTTTTTGTTTAAAAAAAAAAGTGAAAGCATTTAGGCACCTTTCCAGACTTCTTTTTGTCCAAAATAGCTCAAAGTTCACCAATTTTCCAAAACACCCTCCCCAACCTCCCCCCACTCCATCTGCTAGAAAAAGCAGCAGGTGCATCATAAAAACACAAGCCTCTGTTGTACATGAAGGACAGTCAATAGATACCTAAAGAGCTACAGCTGAAAGCATTTTAGTTTACAGGTATTAAAGCTCAGTTTGACACAAAAAAGTGTGGTTTTGAAAAAAACAAACACCACACAAAGAAAACCCTGACCTCCTTACAAAACTAGTCTAGTATAGTATACTAGTATGTATAGTCAGACATGTTGAAAACATTTATTTCAAATTATAATAGCAAAAACAGTTATTGCAAAATTCCGAAGTCTCCTACATTACATTTCGGCAGCCAGCTGTAACAGACTCCACTAGAGTGGTCTGTAACACTCAAAGGATACATGCAACATAGTGGTTTAAGAATTCATGATCTGACGCAGGCATGGACTGAAGAAAGCACTCTCTGTAAGACTCAAACCAAGGAGTAGTAGCTGGAATACACAATAAGATAGGACAAATTAGAATATTCAGAAAAAATGTTTACTCATTTATGAAAAGGAAATATGAAAGGCTACACCTAACAGCAAAGCTTGCAAACTCTGACAGGGTTTGCATGGCAGAGGAAAGAAGGGGGAAACAATCTAAGGAGAAAGCATCTAAAATACACACAAGTGAGAGAAACAGTAACATCTTGAATCAAGTCCTGTGAAACTGAGTAGTAGTTTAAGCACCAACTTCCTCAAGACTGCAGGCTCACATGTATTCAGTTCTTGTTACAGTAATCACTCCTTACCCCTTTAAACACACACACACACTTAGGAAAGAAAAACCATATCAAAATTCTCTTAACTGTCACTGAATTTGCCTCAGCTAGGGATGTGAGAATTGACCAAGAAGCAAAATTAATTTTTGAGCATGTAGAGGAACTAAGGATCACCAAAACCCCTCCTGCCAGTTTGCCCAAAGTTTTTTGCCAATGTCGTGACTTGGCTTGACAGTAGTCCCTTCCTCTGCCCTGATAAAATAAACAGTTCATCTGTCAGCTGGCAAAGCAGAGATCCAAAAAGCTATAAGCTCAGATCCAAGTTGTGCCATTAATGCCTTATAATGTTAACCTTCCACGTTTAAAGGCCCATTTACAATAGGGATTTCCTTTTTGTAAGGGTAACAAACCAAGGGAAACCAAATACATCTGGGACATCCAAAGAACATGTGAACTTAAAAATCTTGTCTGTTTCTTTCCACTCCACCTATCAGTCTAGCAATGAAGTATTTCTTCTTTCAAGCCTCTTTTACACCATCTCCATTCTGCAACTCCTTCCCTTGAGCGGAAAAAAGATCCCAGAGCAAAAATCAGTCCATTTCCGATAACCTGATTTCACATTGAAGTTAGCTGGAATCCAGTGTAAACTCACCTGCAAACTAGAAAACAATACTAGTACAGAAAAAATGCATTAGTAAGAAATCCTGAAGGTATTTTCCTTATATGGCCTCAAGAAAACACATTCCTTGATTTAACTCGCATAAGATTTTCTAATGCTTTGCAAAATTCCCCTGCACCCACTTGCCCCCACCCACCCCACCACCAAAAATCCACCACCTTGATTTCTTAGCTGACTTTAGGAAACTGAGTTTCATTTTTATGTTGGAATTATCCTTTAGTGCATTACATTAACACATTTTGTTTAATCCTACCTTGTCAGGCCATCTCACATCAGCTTCATCCACTCAGATGTCAGATATAGTCATACTTCATAACTGAACTCAGTCTAGCAGTCAGCACATCTCACAAAAAAAAAATCAATAGGAGGCAAACTTCTAGCTTTTGATTATACCCTTTCTAGCAAATGCTCTCTGAGCACTCATCTACGGTATAAAACCCTCTTGGCTTTACTAATTCCCAGGTGTAAATATACCAGCTATTTAAATCAAGGAAAACATAGCTTGTTATTAAAAACAATATGCATATTTTTCACAAGTATAACAAAGCTTTGTAGTAACTCAGGTTCAAACCAAACAGAGATAGAAATCTCAACTGCATTTTAGTTTCAAGCTCTGATTTCAGTTTTTCAATTTCTGTTCTACAGCTGAATCACAGCAAAAAAAAGTTTTTTTTTTTTAAGTTTAAGACAGCTACAAACAGGGAAGAACTACTTTGTTTTGCGGGGTGGATTTTGGTTTTCTTTCCCCTCCCCTTTCTCATCCAGTCTATTAAGAACCCTGGAAGTGGCTACAAAGGCAACTGGATTCACTCTACACAACCACAACATAAGTTAACAGTATTCATTCAAGGGCATTTACAGGACTGTAATCATTTATAGTTGATACTTAAAATAATAAACACACACCATATTCAAAACAAAAACAATATTTGAAAAGCTTTCATAGATGTAATAAGTCATAACACATTATTGCAGTGCATAGCAACACTGTGTCATTTAAGTACACAGATATGTATGTTTTGCATTTTTCCAGTAATGTTTCCAGTATACTATACAAACCAGACTAAAGCTTAAGCAAACTTGTTGATGTGTTCAGGAATTGTTAAGAAAAAAAAATGGTAATACTACTCATACATTACACCTTAAGAATAAGAAGTCTACTACTTCATGAGGTTTTGTACTTTTTAGCTACTTGACTGACCAAGATGAGTTTCATGGATACCAGTTCTCTAGCACACTCAGAAAGGAAGGCATTTAGCAGCATCTGAACAGATGCTATTGAAAGGATAGTTATTACTAATCAAAGGCTACTACAAATTACTAACCAAATATCTAAAACTGAAAAAAATCAAAATTGACCAAAAAGAGGTCAATAACCAATGCATTTTGGTAGCAAAAAGTCTTATAAACTAGGCGAAAATGTATTACAAAGCTTTTTTTTTATGAGAGTCACACTCCAGAAAGAATATCAATATAGCAGAGGCATATGTGCTCTAAGTACAGTCAGCATTTTAGTTCCAATTTGTAAAGAACTACTATCCCCTGAGAAGCAAGTTCTATAGAGAAGCAGAAAGTATTTACATTTGAAATACAGAACAGTGACAGTATACAGTTCCATAGGCCCAAACAGGACAGTGCTTTTACAGCATCAGGTCCTTTCCCACCACCACTCTGCATTTATTGACCCTATGGAAAGACCAAATGATCTGGATTAACAGGAAGAGAAATGTGACTAAAAAAAATTAAACAACCATCACCAACAGTTTTTCATTTAGGAGAAAAAAAATGAAGGAACACACATCTACGCCAAGAAAAGTGCTAAACAAGTTGTAGCAGATGGTAAGGAAAGGTGGATGGGGCACATGGAAAAGGAATAAAGGGCAATTTGGTAAATTGGCACCAACCACAAAAAAATACCTGAATAAAACGTGGATGTGTTCAGTTCCATCAGTGTCTCTTTCCAATTACTGTACCAAGGAACACTAGCTTTAACTGAGCGATCTGACAGAAAAAACATGGTATTATTATACTAAAAAGGGTGAGGTCCAAACACACTATTGGCTTTTACGCTCTGGTAGCACAAAGTAGAAAATCTATACCATGCAGGCCCATCAGGGGCTGAAGACATTTGATTCTATCTAACCTTGATCATGAACATTTCAGGGTCCTCAACATTTGACTGTTTAGTTTAATAGAAATCAATATTAATTTCTGGTTCAGACCAAATTCTGGGCTTGAATAAAAATGGAAGTCTATACAATAGTAAAGAATTAAGTTATATTTAGATATTACTTCCTTTTTTCTAGTTGGAAGATACTATAAATATAAGACACTAGTTTCTGAGATTTCTCAGCCTATAGTACTACAGTTAAAGTAACTGAAGATGTCAGCTGCTGAAAATGGTTGCCCCAACATTCTCCCTTATCTCCATCATATTGCTGTATTGCTGCATGCCAGCATCAGCATCACACAGCCCCGAGCAAACGTAGTCAGGGAAGTGATCCAGGTGAAAACTTATTTGGGAGAAGAAAAAAAATAAATAAATTTAAGTCTTTAGTGGGATCACTTTTCCTCGCTTTCCACAGGCACCAGTACGTGGGAGAAGCAGGTGTGGCTGAACGTAACACCCTTTCAGCAATCAACCAGGTCTCTCAGTACAAGAAGATTATGGAACTATGAGACTATTAAATAACAAGCCTAACAAAGTGTAACAAACAAGGATTACAAACAATTAAACCAATTCACTACAGCAGTTCCAAAACTTTTCTAAAAAGAGAGCAGGATCATGATCCCAGTGGATCCCAGTGCTAGAAACGTTCATAAGTGAACTTCCTAATGTCTTCCTTCAAAATACACTGCACTTGCTCATCATTAAAGATTAAGGAAATATGTTTTAATATTGGCATCCTAGAAAACTAATTCATCAGAAGTAAAGAACAAATTAAAGAACAGATTAGAGCATTTCACATTTCCATGCCAAAATATTATGCTTTTTTGCCAGTAATGACTGCTTCCATGGGTTTTCAATAAAATACTCTAACAAAATTGAAAAAAATAGTTTCTTCATAAATACTCATAGTTTTCTAAGTAGAAAAGGAACTCTACCTGACAAACTAGGGACTTCCTCATGTCCTCCTACAGTGTAATGGGATCCAAGTTTCATCATCAAGAACACTGTGTCAGTATTTTGTTCTAAAGCTCTAAAAAGGGGTACCACAAAACTACAAAGTTGTTGCATGATTTGGCCTTCTGTATTATCTTAAACAGATGATGCATCTCTGCTTCTCTCAAATAAGCATATAGCCAGTCTGAATGGAAATAAGAACCTAATCACTGAGACAGAAGACAGTCAAGTATGATAATTTGTACATCTGAGGCTCCAGGAGCAAATAAAGAAAACAAAACGAGAGTTATTTGCTTCAGCACCTACAAAGCATGGTTTGATGTAGTCACTATTTTTCTTCCAACACCTCACTTCTAAGTTAAGGTAGTTAGAAGTGTTATGGAAAGGTCTCTTCATTGCAACCATTCTGCTTTCTTAGCATCTTCCAACCCCTAGAATTTAAGCAGACTTTCCCTCCAAAGAGATGCCACAAAAACATGGCAATTTACCAATTTCACAGATAAATGGGGGCACAGAAACTGAAAAAGAGTGCAAGTTTCCAATATCCCTCAAAAACTAGACTTTCCAAAAATTGATACCTTTACTATCAATATTTCATATCAAGTTGAGGATGTGGCTTGCAAATTAGGTATCAAAGATGTAGAATTATGCAATTTTTCATTGCCAACATAAAAAAAAATCAACGTACTATGACAACATCAGATACTAATTCTCATGAGCATTCATCAGTCTTTTGCTACAGCAGAGCCAAATTGCTCACCGCATGATGAACTTTACGTACAATGATTACTTATGTTTATATAGGGCAACACATACATGCTTTGAATTAAGTATGTACTCAAAGGCTTTAATGGATTAGGGTCTTAATTGGGAAGAGTTTAATCTTCTCAGCTCTCAAGATCAGGTCTCATTTAGCATTATTCACAATGCCCTATCCCTTGGGGATCTGAAAAATAACATTTTTAGAATATTCTAGCTATTTTGACAGTGAAATATGAAGCACTGAGTTTCATAGCAAAAGAGCAAGACAAGGAATCACACACCTTTCCTCAAAACCTTTTTATCCTTAAGCTTTTTATGACAACTTTATGAATTCTATGCATTAAGCAATAAGTAAAGAGACAACAAAAGAAGCCAGGAGGACTAACTTCAGTGTAAAGCTGTACATTAGTACCAATATTATAAATAAGTTCTGATATTTATTCAGCCAAGTGTAACAAGTTAGTATGTCAGTTTTTTAACAAGAAAACCTCTCTAATTTGATGAGCTATTAACACAGCCAAATCACAAGTATTTTCTACATTAAAATAATATGATTTATCACAAGTTCAGAAGAATTACAGCATTAGGAAACATTAACTTAATAATTAAGTTCAGCTACTCTTTTAGCATCGTATTAAACAAAAATTATTTGATAAATCTGAATCAGTAAAAACAATGACTCAAAACTGATCAACTCTCAGAGTAACCTTACTATATGCCACAAACTTGAAATTAAAGTTATAAACCTTACAGTAAATTCCAATTTAAGTTACGGAAAAATACAATATCATTACATACCACTAATGTTGAGATCATAGTCTCCAGCTGTGATCACATTAGCTACTAGTCCTTCAGCAGGCTGACTGACAGACACAACATCATTCAACAGTTTTCGAATGGCACCGGGTTGAGGTGGGTGAGTAATAATGTTGTTGACAGCAATCTTCAAATTTTTAATTATGTGAAGCTGATTATTAGGATCTCTCATGTGAACTAAAAAAGAAAAAAAATAGACTTTATTGAGGAGTATAACAGAGTTAAAATAGTTACCATAAATTAATATTTCTCCAAAAGATTTTTCTTTTTCGTTACAGATTACTTTCTTCACTAAACCTCTCCATCATTAATTTTAGATCACAGACCATAATACTTGAGTATCAAAAATGGAGTGGAGGAAATGGAAGAACAATAGACTACTTCACGTTCAACATTCAGCTCATCTAGGCAGACTGATGAAAAGTTAGCATAGGATCTAGTCTTATAGGAATACCCACTCACAGTAAAAAAGTACCCAAAATGCATGTCCTACACTGCTACACCCCCTTCCTTGTGGAACATTCTCAACTTGCACAGAAAAACTATAGTAACCATGTAGGGATGTCATATAACATCCTCTATTCCAAGGGGTCCCCAGCTGCCAAGAAAACCCCAGTACAAAATAATAGCATTCAAAAACCTTGACAGGGACAGCATAGTATTAGTTCATTCAAAATTAACATATCCTTTCATTTTTAATAACACAATGTTGTTATCTTTGTTTTGCTGTTGGTTGGTTTGTTTTTTAAAGAAATGGTTTTAGAATTCCCCTGTTCTACAAAAGGCATCACAGGACTTATGTTATTGAAGTTACATTTCTTGAGTGACAAACTTTTGGTAAAAATTAATCAATTAAAAATAATGTCAATGTTAGTAACACCAGCATTCCCAATTCATTTTTAACTGCTTGTTTAGAAAACAGAGAAAGTCTTACGGGTATAAGTATTGATTTCAGAATTAAGCATGAGAGTTTTGCCCGACAAATAGTGGATTATTGCATGCAGCCTCAAAAAAAAAGGTCCCCAACAGTGCAATTAAAGTGTCTATGGACCTAGTGTTTATGACAGAACTACAAACAGCTGGCAAGCATCTAAGTTGTTGGCATGGAGAGGCTGCTTATTTAGAAAGTGAATATTATAAAATAATATTCAAAAAAAGAAACAGATTCATTATTAAAATAAGCCTTCTAAAGGGTGATACCAGCCTTATGTTATTAGCACACAGTAACTTATGCTGTTTTGGCTTTTTGTTACTTATCCAAAAAATATTTTCCTCTCATTAACATCAACTTCTCCAAGCAAGCCATCAGACAGAAAACACCACTAAAGAAAGAGTCCCAAGCCCCTGCAAAGGGGTCAATACTAAGCCTAAAGGACAAGACAGCAGCAAAGTCCAGCAAGATGATTAATAAGCAACGGTATTTAACTGAAAGTTAAAGTTGAAATTACATGTAACTGTGACAGCTATATATAGGGTGCCTTTATATTCTATATGCTTAAAAAAATATCACAGGCAAATTTTACTTTTTTATTTAATGATAGATATGTGATTGCTTTTATCCCCCAAGTCCCTGATTTTGTTTTGCTTTGGTGGGTTTTTTTGTTTTCAAAAAAAGCATGTCTCCTGAAAAGCAAAAAAATGATTAATCACAAGAAAACTATGGGTGTTTTACACTTACGCGTACTGGCTCACCTTCCTACTTACAGTCTAGCTCTGTGACCTTTTCACTAAAATTTGATTGGGCTGTAATCACTTTTGTATCTTACAGACAAAGCTATACTTTACCATAATCACTAATTTGAGCTTCACATGACTCGGAAATGCAGAGCTCCCTTAATAGAATCTTTGTGAAACTTGTTCCCTCCAGTTATCTGCTTTTAAAAAAAAAAACTATTCATGACATTTAACTAGACATTACAATTCTGTATCTGCTCTGATTTTTCATGTCGTTTTCCCTATTTCAAACCACAAGCACCACTTAGTAAGCCAGACTATATATGCAGGCAGGATCCACTGAGTATGCCTAAGACACCAGGGCACTACCACAGAGTACACCCCTCAACTCCTTCGCATTTTATTTTCACAAACCACTGTATAGCATATAAAGGGTAGCACAACAGAAGATTCTTCCTGTTGTTCTCATTTTGCAACTAACCACAAAATTCACACCGTGAAGGTCTGAAACCGAGACATCAGCCCCCTCCAGCCTGGAGAGCACTCCACACCTTTTCAGAAGGAACAACTACACACAACCCAACCCAGACCACACTAGATGCGCTCACAGTCCATCTTAGCTCTTAAAGCAGATTTCCATCGCAGTTGGACTGGCGTAGTTCTACCCTCCTCAGTCACACATTCACTCCCAGACTCTAGCCCGCACTGAAACTCGCAAGAAAACAGTGTGAAGCAGTTTAGAGAATTGATCCTGTCCAAAACAATCTAAGAAAACAGGAGTTTTTTTTCAGCTATAAATTTCAGATTGAACTGGTTCATTGTAAGGCTGTAACAACACAGAGGAGAGCAATTGTGCTGGCTAAACTTAATTGATCCAGTTTGGCATTTCTACCAGAAAGCTGAAGCGAGGAATTCCCACCCCCCCCCATTCTTATCATATAGGTAAATCATCAACCCTACTGACACATGATTACTGAAAAGATCAAAAGTAAAGGAAGTGGGAGGGACAAAAAACTAAGAAATCAATTTGCCTTTACCAGTGCAGCTATAACACTAAAACTCATCCTTCATGACTCTTCTAAACTATAATAGCTATAATAATGAAGAGCAAATGTATTTCCATACAGGACACATGACATTTTTGGCATATATGCAATGTTAAGAACCGACAAAGAACATACTTGGAACCCCACAAAGCTCTTGCCTTAATCCCTAATAAAAATTTTACAGTGATATACATTTCCTTCAAGTGTTCATAAGATCATTTCAGAAAGTATTTTGCCAAAAGTGGGAGTAGTAACGTATATTAGAACAAGATCTTTTGCATCAGAAGTTGAGAATCTTCAGATGTTGACTAAAATACTCATGAACAAGGAATTCCTAACATCAAACTAATCTCATCAAACAAATGCATTGTTCCCATTATACCTCCTTACTTTCAGCACATATTTAAGGCTTAGAATCAAATACAGTTACCAGGAACTCCCCCTTTTTAAGACATATAACACTTTGGTTTAAGAGTAACCAAGTCTGTCTTAAAGTGACACTTCCTAATTGAAGTGTACACTGTAGTTCTCCCTCCCACCAAGACAGTCTTAGTTCAGATGGTATTTTTAAAGATTCTTAAAAACAGGATGCTATTTTAAAGAAAACCTACCTATACAATATATACATTTGTTAAATTAGGCATCCATCTTTACTGACAAACACAATAGTTAATAAAGACTGCCGCTTTGAGAATAAATATGAAGGTATAAAATCCACAATATACATTTGATTTCCTTTATCAAAGGAAAAATGGGAGTTTGGGAAGAGTTTTGGGTTTGTTTTCCTCTAAAGTAAAGACTTACTGGGACAGTAAAGTTGTTCTCTTGCTATTTTAACCATTCCTCCTTCAATAACAAAAAGTGACTTATGAAAGTCAAGAAGCTAAAAATTACAGTAAGGAGCACTTTGGACCGGTGCTCAGGATTTCCCACCGTCACAGTCTGCTATATTACAAGGATATTTTTGGCTACACCAACATTATCAAGTCACTGTTCGGCAGAAGCTAATGAGCAGATTAATACTGATGAGTGCAGAGGCACTATATCCATATTATGTATGTTTGTGGGGTTCTACTTGAAATCACATATAATCTGGCCTCCTGGGACTGAGCAACCACAAGAAGCATGTGGTTTAGCACTACTTGAAGAATCAAGCAGTGGTCTGGGCCTCCACATCTCTGTTAACATGTGAAGGACATGTGCATACACTCACAGTAGAAAGCTCAACTTAGCTTCTCTGTATCAAAACTGTTCTGTACATAAATCAGGAGATTCCATTCGTAACTGCGCTGTTTCTCTAAGTGAGAATGTTGATGAACATGCAGTCTTCAACAGGCTCATAAACTATGTAAATCCAAAGCTTCAGAGAAAAATCTGTATTGTAACAGGACTCTGAAGTCACAAACACAAGGAACTGCTTATTTCTAAAGAGATGAAATACTGATCAACCCAATTTTACATTACAAACTCAGTGGAATAGCCACTAGGTAAAGACACAAGGATTACTAAAAAGATAACAGTATTTCATGCTCACTTAAGAAAAACTGCGCTTAAAAGTGAAGACATCAAAACAACCACAAGCAGTGAAACACACAGTTGTGGAGGCATGTGCATGTACACACATTCTGCTGTACCATGATCAGATGATTAATCATACCTCTCTTCCTCTTAATTGGACATGAAAAGCACCATGGAAAAGTTTTACTGTTAAGTCTGGTCAAATATATTAAGGTAGAGCAATTTAAGACTTACCCTGTTTCCAGGTCTCCTGCACAGGATACAATTAATAGTGTCACTATGCAACAGTGTTTGTGCAGACTGCAACAACGATGTTTCCCTTTCATGAAGCTCCATAAACTATGAAGCTAGACAAATTGATTACTGTTACACAAACTCATGAAATTTTTTTTTCACACTGATCTACTCTTCTGCCTGAAGAAAATGCCTAGTACTGCTTTCCCTACCCTCACACATGCTGGCTTTCACTGCAAGAAGTTGCATATAGCATGTAGTAACGTTTTTTCCATGAAGCTAGAAGAGGAAGTCACACTTGGAGTGAAGAACTGCAGTCAGGCTTGTGGCTTGTTGAATCAGAATACACAGACAGTAGTGCAGCAACAAAGCCCACTGTACCGAGCTCCAGCTTCTCAGTTCTCTAACCCTCGAATCAGGTTTTTGAACAGGATGGTTCAGACCATTGAAGTTAGGCTGCCTACACAGAAAAACAAGGATGCCCCTTCTCAAAGATTCTTCACAATGGCCACAGCTGTAAAATTAGGAAATTAAAACTGTATCATGGGGATTTAGATGCAGTTCATGAGGGCTTTCATTATCACATGACAGAGCTTGCAGAAGATCAATTACAGAAATATCAAAAATTACTATGGAACTATGAAAATCAAACAGAGAAGCCTTCCTTCACAAGTTTTTAGAAGAATGCAGAAATCAAGACAGTATCACTCTCTCAAGTAATACGCTCAAAGTCTTACATTACATCAAGGGAGGGAGTCTAATCTTCAGCCATAACTAACTCCTTTATTAAAAGAAGGTGAAGACTAGTCTGGTCTATAAGCATCAACATGCTATCGAGGTCTGCACTTACACAAGGAACACCAAGGAGGATTCAGGTTTGTAAGTTCATTAACTGTTGCAGCAGTTGGAATAAAAAGAGTTACAACTAAGCGAAAACAGGATTAAGTATTCTTCAGAATGAACATTTCATTTTGAATAGTCTGCCTGTTTTTATTTGCTGGATGTGTTTTGAAAGCCTTTCACCAAAGAAACTAAGGACATATTTAAGTAACTTCAGAATTCCAAGGATGTGAGCTTCTGCATTTATTATCTCTGCTGCATTCTCACATAGCTGAGTGTGGCTAAACAAAGGGCAAAACATTTATTATCAAGTTATGATAAGTTATTAAGACCTGGCACAGAATTAAGGCAAATTTTAACACACACTAGCTTTTAAGTTTGTGCCATTTTTTAAGTAGCAGTGCAAAAATCTAACTCAAGTGACAGTACAAGTTTCATTTTCTTGCACTGTTCCCTCAACACATAACATGAAGAGGCTGACGTCTGAGTCAAGTGCCTGTCAAAAACAAAAACTGACAAATGTCACTTCATTGCTATTCTGATGAGCAGTTCCATTCTGACTGCTGTTCTGCAAGCAGTGTCTTAGCTAGCACAGCTTAGCTAAATTTTAAAGAAATTCCAATTAGTATCTTAAAGCATTGCAGTAAGAGAACCCAATCATTTAGCTTAAGTGGTCAGTTTCCATTTTTGCTGGTGCTTTACATGGTTATTTCACTTATGCCACATAACCAGCTCAATTGCCACCTTTTCTTTGCACAGGTCTTACTCACAGAAACAGGAAAAAAAGTACATATGATAAAACCACAGGTAAGGGAACGCAGACTTGTGCCTGAAGTTACAATTAATGTTTCTGAAAGAGTGACCACACTTTCAACAACTGGGTACTTTACCAACAGCCTTACCACAAGTGTAAAATCCAAAAAGATCAACAGCAAGAATCAGGGACAAGTATTAGCCGGATAACAGTAAAGTAGTTTTACAAAAAAAAAAAAAATCAGTTTGGAAGAGCTAGAGTTACAGACACCTTTCTCTTCACCCCTGATGTCTCTAGGAGCAGCTTAACTTCCAAGGTTCCACAGAGAAGAACAGATCGAATAAAATTCAACAGAGTTATCAGCCACCCGGGGCAACCTCGTCAAACGGGTCCCTCCGCAGAGCCTATCACAGCGCCGGGTAACACCCGGCCGAGCGGCCGCCTCCACGGCCCGGGGGAAGGGGGTCTCGCCTCCCGCCTCCGCTGCGGCAAGCCGGGCGGGACCCCTACCCTCCCCGGGCGGAAGGGAGCGCCGCCGCCGCCGCCTCCCCCGCCCCGCGTAAACAAGGCTTGATTCCGGCTCTGCTGCCGGCACCGACCTTCCGAGGTGAGGCGGCAAAAGGGTTTCACCAGCTCGGCGAAGCTCAGGCTGTTCTTGCGGGTCAGCCTCTCCGCCTCCTCGCTGCACAGCGCGGCCACCAAGGGCACGAACGAGTCCTGGATGAACTCCTGCACTGACTGCACGCACTGGGCCATCGCCGCCGCCCGGGGGCCCGGGCCGGCCCCGCCACCTTCCTCTGCTCTTCTCCGCTTGGCCCCTCCGGCTACCCCCCCCTCCCGCCGTGTATCCACCCGCCGCTGCCTGCCCACGGCTCCCGCTCCGGCCGCCCGCCGACGCCGCGGCCACCAGAGCGCTCAGCGACCGGCCAGTGCCGCCATGTTGCGCCTCAGCCGAGTCCCTCGGGGAGCGCCCGCTCCCGGCGGCCCCCGCGCTCGCTCATGTGATTGGCCCAAAGGGGCGGGGCCGGGGCGGGGCGGAGGCGGACGAGAAGGGGGAAGCGACGGTGGCCGGGCGGGGGTGGGTGTGTGTGATCCGTTTTCCCCCCGCCCCGCAGAGGGTTGTTGGTGCGTTCCGAGGGGGTGGGCGCGGGGAGCCGTCACCAACCGTCGCCAACGATCTTAGCCTGGCTGAGGCGGCTGGCGCCCTGCCCGGGGATCGCCCTGCCGCCGGGAAGGTGGTTGGCGGCAGACCGAGGGCTGGCGATGGGCCTGGACTCCCAGGTGCTGCGATCCCCCTGCCCGCGCCGGGGCGGCGACCGCCGCGCCGGGCAGGTCGCGCCGCCGAGGAGGCCGCTCGCCTCACACACACCCCTCCACACACACACTCCTCCGCCCCGCCCCCCCCTCGTCGTGGCTGGGCAGCTTTTCGTCCGGCGGAGGCACTCCTTATTGAACGAGGTGCAGGAGGAAGGGGGACTTGGATCAGCCAGGGTTTTGCAGAGCTATTAACCGCCCAAAAAAAAACCAGTTCTGGAGTTTTTATTAAGAAAAAAAAAATAGCCAGAATGGTTAAAAAGTAAAGAGTTGTTTGAGGTTTCTCTGGCAGACCTGTCACTGCATGAAATGAAAATCTTGCAAAATGACTTAATTTTCGAGATTCACCTGTTAACGCATGACGTTATACAAAGTCCTGCTTTTACATAGGTAACCTGAGGAAGTAAATGACATGGAAGGAATCCAATAGTGATGATCAGTGGCAATGAAGAATGAGTAATTTTGATACGTTCTTCACAAAAGTAGTGCACTGTAGTAGGGTTGGGTTTTAACACACTCAGGGACAATCTTTAGGACAAGGCTTGTAAACATCACCAAAAAAGCCCTTGTGTCTTTGGAAATCAAGGCTTAACAAGATTATAATAGAACATGAATTCAACACTAAGGTTTGGAAATCATTAGCCAGTTCTGGAGTATTTGACAGGCCTGTAAGAAGCAGGAAGTTTTTTGCAAATTACTGAAGTGAGCAAGGGTTAAATACAGCAGGGAGAGCTTATTCTGAGGGAAGACTTAAAACATGAGATCACTCCTTTCTAAATGCAAATGTCAGAGACAGAGATGTTACTGCCGCTTAGATTCAATGGGAGATCACACATTATTTTTCAGATGCATGACTTACAAAGGCATAAGAAGCCAAGCCTCATTATTTCTCCCACTGCCTTTAAAAAAAAAAAGCAAAAGGAAGATGAGGTTATTTTTGTAGCTGATATTACAGAATTAATACATCCTAATTGAAAAACAAATAAAATTTGGAAAAATAATACCTAATTGTCTTCCCTAACAAATTCAGTAATTTGGAAATTAGTGTTAACTTGTTTGTCTACATCAATTGGGTCAGCAACTTCCTCTGTGAATGAAAAATTAGTTATCCTGCAAATATTTATGGCTTATCCACATTTGGAAATTCTCCAGAGCTATTCCAAAATAATGTTTTCATGGATACTTTAAAGTATGACCTCCACATGGACACTTTGGAAGAACAGTGCTTCTCCCCCATTCCTTGTAATCCATTACTTCAGAACAGTACACGAATTACATCTGGTAGATTGAAGTGGATCAGAAGTCCCAATCCTGTTTACACTTGACTTGACATTAAAAATTATTTTAGAATTCTGACCATCATTATGTCTTTCTGTCAGAGACTGAATTTTTTATTCCAATTTCTGGCAGAGATTCAAATTTTGTGTGTCTATTAGCAATCTTCAGTAGCCATTACAGAGTGAGAAATTGTTCATTTTTATTGTAATTGTGTTGTTTTTTTTTTTTTAAATTAGAGCAGCTCTGCATTCTAAACCTACATTTCTGTGCTCAAAACTTATTTTCTGTGTATAGAATCATAGAATCATAGAATGGTTTGGGTTGGAAGGGACCTTAAAGATCATCCAGTTCCAACCCCCCTGCCATGGTCAGGGACACCTCCTACTAGACGAGGCTGCTCAAAGCCCCATCCAGCCTGGCCTTGAACACTTCCAGGGATGGGACATCCACAACTTCCCCGGGCAACCTGTTCCAGTGCCTCACCACTCTCATAATAAAGAATTTCTTCCTAATAACTATCCCATTTTCTTTTTACTCAGTATTAGGAATTTGCTCCTTAGAATTTCTCTCTCTCGTGGCAGTTCTCTCGCAGTACGACACTGTCCCAAGGACTGGTGCTGTCACAGGAGTTTCATGCAGCTCTGCCATCTCCTGGGATGTGTAGTGTTTTCCTATGACGGAGAACCTTTGATGCAGCCTCTGACTTGCCTGCCCTACTAAGGAGGGATAAACAACCCCATTGTCAATGAACACGGTAGCTCAGGGTGTTGTATCACAGATCTGTTGCTAAAAATAGTGTCGTCAAAGAGGATTCAAGTAACATTATCTTTATTTACGAGGCAGAAGGCACATTACAAGGAATACAATAGATCATCGCTAATTACTTGTGTCATTCCCAAACCTGGCTACGTGTGCACAAAATTTTGCTTTCAAAGTCTGTCAGTGCACAAATAGACAGGACAGAGATTGGACAGAATAAAAAAGGGATAATAAGAAGTCATGAATCCATGCCTTAACCATCTGAATTGCTTAACTGAAAATACTGTTTTTTACAGAGGAAGAGATGGATCAAAGGAAACAGCAGTTGAACAGAAGTGAGATTGTGTTGTATGGGGTGGGACAGGGGTGGCCTAGTCAGAGGGAATAGGAAAAGAGAACAAATAGTAAGAAAAGCATCTTGAATAGACCAGAACAAAAATATCACTGAGACAGAAAAATATGTCCACTGTTTTGATTGTAAAAAAACAGAACATGACCGTAAAATTTGGACTTGAAAGTGGTTATCCTCTACCCCTCTGCTGCTTGCTTGCAGCTGCCAGGAGTGCTCTCTCACTCCCTCGGGCTGGAAGCTCCCTCAGCTTACAAGTTCTGTGATTCCTTTGTGCAGATCACCAAGCCAGAGAGCGGGAGCTTTCTGCTGAACTGAGCTGCTGCTGAGGAAACATATTCGAAAGATTTTTTTTTTCACCTGTTAATAAAATACTACTTATATTATTGTGTAGGTTTAAGGCAGAGGAAAAAGAATACAGAATTGCAAATGCTGCAAACTCAAGTTGAACCCAATGCTTTCATTTGCAGTGATTGAAATATGGAACATGTCTGTTTCTTTGTAAAGTTAGTTACAGGTTAAACTGTACCCTTGAAAGTTCATGTTATGAACTCCCAGCTCCCTGCAAACTTCAAGGACACATTTGAGTTTTTGCTCAGTTCAAGCTTCTGCAGAGTTATGGAAGTAATGTTTTGCACAGCAATTCACTCCAGCATAACTTGAAGGGAGATTTTAGGATTTAGCTAAACTCATGCAAGAAGTTACATATTGTGGGAGGGAGGGGAGTTGGTTGCTTGGTTTTCTTTTAAATAAACCACACTGATACACAAACAAATCATTGTAAGTTAGGTACCAGTGTGGATTTACAGCCAGTTAGCTGTCATGTGGTAACTCCTCAAGGTTAATCCGGGAACCTGATTTCTCAGCTTCTGGATTTGTGTATGGCCTCCACAAGCTTCCTGGACAATGTGATCCTCTGCGTTAGCTGTTCTGCACCAGCATCGCTGGTATGGAAGGTGAATTTACTGCCAAAGCGAGGCTGTGATCCCTGTAGTCTACCATGCACAAGTAGCCCTCTGAGTTTCACTCCTTCCACAGACCAGGAAAAGCTCATGAAATGCCCTTCTGTGCCTTGCAAGACAAACAAAAAGCAACACACATGGACAGAAGAAAGAACAACTCATCCTGTGCTGAATCAACTCACGTTTTCCCAGAAGACAAGGAAAAAAACAATTGTGAAGGAAGATTTTACACACCCAGGCAATAAGAAGTGACAGGGGCTTCAAGTATGTAGCAAGGCCATAGGTACCAAGCCATGGTCACCCAGGCAATCCTCTGACTCACAGACATGCTGGCTGAAGCAGAAGGTCAGATCTGCAGCTGCAAGAGTCAAACAGTAATGTTTGCCCAGCCATGCCTCAGGGTGGGTCATGAAGAGGAGTAGATGGCAGCAGATGGTCAGTCTCCAGCTCTTCTAAATCAATTGGACACTGTCCCTGACAACTCAGGGATCCAGATGGGGGATCCCAATGCGATGCCTTTGATGGACATAGGATGGGAATGCGTGGTCATGCAGCTCTCCTTCCAGGCAAGATAATACAGCTCCTCTTGTGAACAACTCCCAGTACCTAGAGAGCTAGAAAGAGCTGATAGCTCTTCATGATCCTGCTCTGGGTGGGATTTCCAAGGTAATAGTTCTCTAGAACCTCTCTTTTGTTCCCCATAGAAGCAACCATCTACCATTCTCCTGACTGAGCCCAGGATTAACAGCAATCTTTTATTCTTTGCCAGTGTTGCCCCAAGGTTTTTAAGTTAAGAGCCTCTTTTTATTAACAGATGTAAATCTAAAAGTCTCCATAAGAATCAATGTAAGTTTTTCATATACATATGGGGCCTGCACATTGCAAAAGAGAGAGAGGAGCAGAAGGAAGGAAAGTAAGTGGGTCCAAACTCAGCACCTTGAACCTTAGCTCCAATCACCACAAAACATAGGGACAGGTATAATTCTTCTCACTTTCCTTATAAGAAAAAGTAAAGCTCACTCACTTGCTCACTCTCTGTCATGGTTTAGCCCCAGACCACAACTAGGACCATGCAGCTGCTGGCTTACTTTCCCCAGCTGAGACAGGGAAGGAAATCAGAAAAGTAAAAGTGAGAAAACTTGTGGGTTGAGATAAAGATGGTTTAATAGGTAAAGTAAAAGCCATGTGCACAAGAAAAGCAAAACAAGGAATTAGTTCCCAGCTTCCCATCGGCAGACAGGTCTTCAGCCATCTCCAGGAAAGCAGGGCTCCATCATGCGTAATGGTTACTTGGAAAGACAAATGCCATCACTCCGAACATTCCCCCCCTTCCTTCTTCTTCCCCCAGCTTTATATACTGCGCATGACATCACATGGTATGGAATATCCCTCTGGTAAGTTGAGGTCAGCTGTCCCGGCTGTGTCCCCTCCCAACTTCTTGTGACCTCCCAGCCTACTCACTGGTGGGGTGATATGAGGAACAGAAAAGTCCTTGAATATTGTAAACATCACTTAACAACAACTAAAACCAATAGGTATTATTGACATTGCTTTCACAGCAATCACTAGAAATAAAATTAACTCTATCCCAGATGAAATCAGGACACTCTCACACACACTCTGTCTCACACTTTCCTTCTCTTTACCTAGTGATCTCGGAGACTTCTACCTTAAATGAGCCATCCATGCTGTATGTTTCTTGAAACTATATTTTTATGGTCTTCCAGATTCTGGGTGCCCTTTGTCAGAGGAATTCCTGGGCACGTTGCTCCCATTTGGTGAAACTGAGTCACTAAATTAACAAAGGACTGACTAACAAACTGATTCTTAATGTGTAGGCACCATTTGAACTGATTTCCCCAAATCAGTTTCATTTTTGCACTCCTGAGTGTACCTGTGTCTCTTAGTCACATGCAAAAGCCCTACACGTAGCGTGGCCCCATATAAATATATATACTGGAGTATATAGCTTAGTATATGGGTATTACACAGCTTGGACTTGTAGGCAGTCAAAAGCAAGGAGGTATGTGCCATGTGGATGCAAAGCAAGCTGTGGTTACAGTACACATACACAGAAGTGCAAACAAATAAGTGAAAGTATGAATTAAAACCAGTTTCATTTGTTCTATTCAAGTCTGATTTCTCTGAGCTTAGCTGTCAGTGATGTTAAATTTAAGCAACCTAAAAAAATAATTCATTGGGGTAATAATTAAGGAACTTAAATGTGTAGACAGCTGGGGATGTGAAAATGCATTCTAAAGAGGATTTGTGATTTCAGAACTTTTCATGATGTAATCATGAGCATTCAACATCTGTTCACCTGAGATAAATTCACATGAAAATCCTCTGAAATTAAGGAAAAAATGCTTTTCCTTTAAGTGCAGTGAAAGTAAACACCATTTTCTGTCTAACAGAAAGGTGTCTTTTTTATACCATGTTATATAGCAAAACAGTAAATAAATCCTGCCCTGAAGCTACCTTTTCAATTTAGTTTGCAAAAAATTTACAGTAAATTAGACTGTACCATGCCATGTATGAAAACCAACCTTCCTGTAAGTCATTGCAAGGTGATTTGTGAGCAAACTCAATCACCAGCACGGTACAGGCCTGTTGCCCGTGAATGCCATGACAGCCAGCAATGCCATGGCCACTGCCAGCGATGCTGTTGCCTGTGGGCACAGACAGCAGCAGGGCAGGATTTAGAAGCTATCATGTCCTCGAGTTAACTTTAATGTAGTTGGGTTTGATTGTGGTTTAAGACCAGATGCAATATTTCTAGCGTGTAAATCTTTGTTACTGATGTCCACAGAGAATCTACAAATTTTCTCGTTACCTGTGCAAGCTGTGTTGTTAAAAGATCTGAGATACTGACTTTACAAATTTTTGCTATTCAGTTACATTTTAATATTTTAAGTCAAACAGCAATGTGCTTAATGCATAGGAACTTGCAAAGACATCTTAATACTAATTCTTTATCATCTTTTTTCTTGGAAGGGAATGGTGGTACATTATTGGTATATTCCACTGGATTTTCTCTTCTGCTTTTCAACATATTTAAGTAATTACTCTTGGAGACAAAAGGAGAAGATGAAAATGAGCCAAACAGTAGATTATCACTTAGCAATCAATATTTTCCTGGCTCACAAAGAGTATTTTTCCTAGGTTTTTAGTTACATAAATAAAGTGCTATGCAGTACAAAGTCATACAATAATAATAAAATGCCTTGGGACGATAATATCAGAGTTTTCCATTGTTCACCAGATATTACTCCAGGGGATAAAATCAGTTTGAGATTTCCTGTCTTTTATATGATTGGAATTGCATCTCTGTCTTTCCGCAAACAGATTTAACACATTTAAGAGAGCAAACAAAGCAAAAAAACTAAATAAACTTTTCCTCATCATTTAAAGAAATTCAATCTTTGAATCAACAGTGCAGCTTTTCACTGCAAAAGGTATTTCAATGCATTAGAAACAACTAAATAGCCATAGAAAGACCTTCTCAAGCTTGCCGTAATTTAACAATCACAATAGCCGAGTAGACGCATTTCATCTATCATACCACAGGCTGGTTGAATAGAAGGAATTTTTTAAAACTGCCTTTATTGTATGCAAAAAGGTGTGAGAAGTAACATTTCCAAACCAACATTTTGTAATTCAGGTGCTAATAAATAGAATTTGCAGTATTCCTAGAAAGTACCCTGTTTAGACTCTCCATGACTGTAAATTATCGCAGTTGGCCAAAAAATTGAAGAGTAGGAGAGAAGAAAAGGTGGTCAAGAGATATTTCTTTACTAATGGCACAATTAAAAATTCTGTTGGAAAAAGTTTCTTCAAGTTACATGTTCCTTTCATTCTGTGTGTTTGAAGAGTTTAGGGAAAGATGAAACAGTCCAAATAGTATGTAAAATCTGTGAGTTTTACTCTGTTTAATAATTCTTTCAACCCTAGTGACAGCTGAATAAAATCAGTGATAAAAATAACTTCTGTGCATTTCTATTTATCTTAGGAGACATCATGTGGATGTCTACTTAGGGAACAGTTTCACAAGTAATTAAAGCCAACTTAGGCCTCACTGACAAAAAAAAAAAAACACCAAACAGTTCCACCCTCCCCAATTGCTCTCCACTTTATGCTACCACTTTGTACCCCCATAAGTCTTTCTCAAGTGGACACATAATCACCTGGAGCAATGAACTCACACACCTGAAAATTAACTCTATTTTTAAGAAGTGGTCCAGCTTACCACTTGGCCAAAGCTGCACAAACAGGAGAAAGGGGCCGTGACTCCGGGCTGGAGACAGGACCAGCCCTTTCAAAGGAAAGCTGGGCTGTGAGTGACCTCAGCCATTTGCAAAACCACCCTGGAGTTGATGAAATGTTCCTTAGACGGCATGGACTGGACCTGCAGAGGCAATACACAGGATATAACTTTGGCACTATTTTGGTTTGGATGAGAAGCATGCTTGCTCGCTGCACTTTGAGTTCGTATGAAGGAATGGGTTTAGATGCAATTGAACCAGAAAATGCTTTCCATGGACACAGCTACTGCACTCAAACTGCTAATGGGAGTCCAGTCCACAAGTTGAAAAGCGTCAGCTGTTCCAGCCTACAAAACCCGCTCCTTGTAGGATGCACTACTTGCTAGCGTAGACATAGCCACATATTAATGGCGAGGCAAAGGGCTGACAACAGGGAAACAGAGAAGATGTAATTTTAGTTATTGAGATTTATTATCTGCTTTAAGTATTCCTGTTGAATGTAAGAAATACTACTTTTATTCTGCAATATTATTCAGCTTCTCAATTGCTGCATTATCATTTGAAGCGTAAAGGAATTAATTCTGATCTGAATTATATCAGGAGTCACTGAATTTAGTGCACAAGATGTGATTGTTCCTCTAGTGTTTGTAGGGATGGCTTGGGAAGAGGTGGGGGGCAAAGGGGAGACAGCGTCAGAGCACTTCCAAACAGCACAATGCCAACACGAGAGAGAATCATCCTCCCTGCTAGGAACTCTAATAAAATGGATGATTATATTGTTTGGGAAAGAAAGGAAATGGAGGAAGGAAAAGGAGTGTGTTAGATTGAGTCTGACAGTGCTGGCTCCCAAATTGGAAAGCTATGACCACGGGATATAATCTCTTTTTCTTCCACGTCTTGTGTCCTGTACCAGCCATGGCAAGGTAAAGTCCAAACTTTCCAACCACTTCCGAACAGCCTGCTTAAATTTTTCCATTGGGTAATTCCATTTAATTAGGAAAGGTATTTCACATTACAGGATAAATTACACATCAAAACATGACATTGCCAAGTCAAAATTAATTTCACAAATTAACAAAAAGATTTTAAACCTTCTCTTAAAATGCTAACAATTAAAAATATCAGTGCTTATATGGCTTATCTTTTTAGCTGAATTCCCCTGGGGGAACACTGTAGTTCCTCAAGGTACAACCAGAAGTTAAGAGATTGCACCATGATTTTATAAAAACAGCTTCATGGCAACACATGCTGTCATCAGGCACCATGTGTCTGCTTCAATTGACCTTACCCAATTACTTAATTTTATGACTCACTCTAAGAAAGATTAAGACATTAAGGTTTTAGAAAGCTATACCGAATAATATCAATGTCAGAGATTACGCTCATGGTTTCACTAAAATCAGGTAAATAGATGAAGGGTCATCATGTAAAGACGCTCACTGAAATTGAAATTCACATTTCAAGGCACCAGCACTGCTGCCTGACATACGTGCATGCTCTAGTGTCTCCCTTTTGGGAGTGGGAAATACTGGCCTCTGTGACTTGCATAAATGACAGGAAACTCATATGAGGAAATCCTCTACAATGTTAGCATTTTTAATTAGGATAAGGGAACAAGGAGGAAAGGCGGCTCGGTGTGCTCTTTTTCGGCCAGTCAACAAACATCTGTTGTTGTGCTTCAACATGTATTTTCAATTGTAAAACCATGGAGTTTGTGTGGGTGGGGACATGCTCTGCGGTTCAGCAGCAATGTTCATTACACACACACACAGTCAGGTTACACCAGGGGAAATGTATTGCACAGCCTCTGCTCAGGAACTGTCGCCCTGTGTCTCATCCCCTTCGATTATCCCCATGTCCCTAATGCAATTTTGTGCAGCTTATCTGTGGACATGGGCTATCTGAAGTATGCTATGCCTTGATTGAAGCGACGGTGAAGCCACACCCGCAGAGGGAAAACTGTTCAGTGTTTTATCATGTTACGATGTTCCGAGCTCTTCTCTCTGAAGGTTATGCTCATATCCCTTCAATGGAGGCTGTGTTCGCTAAATATCATGGCTTTGGTAGCCCTTGCTATTGTCAGCAGAGCTAATAAAACCAGCCAGCAAGCCGAGCTCAGCCTCTTTGAGCTACTGCCTGCCTGAACCTTCTCATATAATATTTCTCTCTCTTTCCTTGGGCCTGCCCCAATGACTAACCCCAATGACGCCTTCCCAGTGGGGAGTTCTAGGTGAGGACACCTGGTGCCCCAGCCCCCGGGGGTGCCTCGGCAGCAGGTGCCAGGAAGGCTCTGAATGGGCATTTGGAGCCCCCACAGCAGCCCATAGATGGGGCTGGGACCGTTTCTGGGTGAGGAACTGGAGAAGGCTCAAGTCTCGACAGAGCAGCTCTGTCGTTGGGTGGAGGCTCTAGCAAGGGCAGATGCCGCCAGATTTACATATGCACAGAGAAAATGAAGATATTGTTTAACCTCTTTGAGTCTAAAAATGCATGAATGAGCATCACTGTCACTCCAGAGTTAATAAACCCCTTCAAGTTTTGTGACTCTCCAGAATACATAGTTGAATGATGCTCAAAGCCCCCAAAAATAGACAATAAAGACCTGACAAACATTGAAAATTTACGTCTGAGTACCCAAAGCTGTCTGATAGGAATCAATAAATGCCCAACTTTGCCCTACTTGAACAGTGGTGTACTGCAGCTGTTTCTTTCAAAACTGAGTAAAAAGTGCACAGCACTCAGATAAACAACTAAACTGAAGTATTTAATTCTATCTCTTGATGAAGAAAAAAAAATTTTAGGTGAGTCGCACTAAGCAGAGGTTCCTTCACTTGTTCTGCACTTAGAGCAGTGAACCTAATGCAATAAATATCCTAATTTTCAACTTCTACTGTCATTATCCCCATGAGAAGTCATCTGCCTTCGTTGATAGCAGTGCTACCAGGGAAGCGCATGCTGCTTCTCTACCCTGTGGCTAGGTTCTGTTCAGCCACTAGTTGCTCTTCCAGAAGTATAGTACACATTTTTTTCCTATAGATATATGAGATTGCACTCAACTTTTTGGGATTCACTTTCTTTGAATGGCTTCAATTTACCCTGGAATCCAGATCACTGTGCGATGTCCGTTGCCATCATGATTTATCACTTCATCTGTGCTTTTGGCATCTGCAAATAACAGTCACTTGGTGGTTTTATATTTGTTTCCAGATTATTCATAAAGATATTACCTAAGGTCAGGTATGTATGTTTTTGATGCTACTTTGTAAGATCTGTCATACAGCATTTCTTATTTCCTGTATATCTTGTTGATATTATATAAAGTTAACTTATTTTAGTTTGAAGGCCATGAAAGACAAAGTTAAATGCCCTGCAGAAGTGTATTACATCATCCCAGATACAAAACGCAATTATATTTGTTAGTTCATCAGACGACAGCTTGAGTTCAGCTTGCCAAGTCCTGTTTCTAAAACCATACTAGTGAGCATCAATGTACTTTTATTGACTGAACTTCATCTTTTGCATTTCATAACTGACGAGGTCAACCATGTCGTTTGAGTCCAGCATTGGAGGACTTCCATTGTATGCTCAGAATTATTAACAATAATTAACAGCAAGACAGAAAGCTCCTCAGCCAGCTCTTCTAGGATTATTGGGTGAAAGTCCTCTCTGCTTTCCTTTTAGAATAGTTATTCCTAATTACTGTGGTTTAATAGTTACATTGTTGTTACGGGCTGGCAAATTATCCAGTGCCCTGGTTGGATATAAATACATCCTTTTTCTCCTTCCCAAATACTGCAGCTAACTGTTGAACATTTCTTTGCACCATTAGGACTCTCCTATCAGTCTAGAAGCCTTAGCTGCTGTTTTACCTTCTTTTGTTTATACTTTAGATTTCCTCCTTTTGTCCCTAGTTTTACTAGGCTTGAACTTTCTTTGGCATCATTTGGTAATTTTTATTGACATATTTGCAATTGCTATCCACTTCTAACTGCTGTCTTTCCTTCCTTTTCCAAAAATAGTCTTCAATCAAATTGTTCATGTTAATATTTAAAATACAGTGGAACACTTACCATGTAATGAAGTCTTCTGATACACACCCTGATTTTCATTAATATTGTTAAGTTTCTCCTCTAATATGTTCTCAGATTTTCTTATTTCTTAACTATTTTTTTTTCTAGGAAAGTAATCAGGCAGATGTAGATAATTTATCTGTATGTGTGTGTCTAAGTAAACACATATACATCCATAAATGCCTACTCAGCCACAAAGACGTGCACACGTGACAGATCTTGGCTGAGCCTGGACTCTGTCTGCCCTTATTTGTTGTAATTGATTGTGAGCACTGATCTTCACACCACCGCAAGCTTCCAGCCTTGTGATCATTCCAGCCCTTCCCACCACCGTCGGGTCTGGTTTTGTGCCACCTACTCGGTACTGGAAAATTATCATCAGTGATTCCTAAAATTTCTAATGCAGTTTTACCGCTGTCTTCATGAGACTTCCATTCTCCATATGTCAATGACGACAATGCCATTTTTATTTTCACACATTATTGACAGGAATTTAAGGGCTTATTTGCGGTTTTTATGCTTTTTTAAAAAGCATTTTACTTTTATCCTTCATGATTTAATGTTTTCCATATATTATTCATACTTACTTTGTCAGATTTTAAATGAGCATGTGATTTGCCAGAAAAAAAACTACAGTTTTAGTCCTGACTGATTTTCTTGGATAACCTTTGCACTTTATCTTACAGTGGCTAATGACATTTTATCACATTGTATTATTAATGCAGTGATATGCAAAGAAGTTCAATTTGGGTATAACTGAGATCTAAATCTGATCTAAAAGTGACACCAATTGTAACGCAGCAATAGGCAAAATTAGATTTCAGCCAGTGGCATGGTATTACTGTTTTCCTCGTGATTTATTTGATACTAAAGAAAACCGGTAACTGACAGAGGAAATTTGTTGACTTGATTCTGACTGACAAGATTTCACATATGCTGGAACATACTTTGTTGCAGTTTCTATAACAATGCATACTGCTGTCCTGATTTTTGTGGGTTTTTAACCTAAGATGATACAATTCTTCTTAGATCTGCTTTTATTATTCATCAGTGGGGTAGCATATGAGTAAATAGTAAGCACAGAAAGTATTGCTGTCCTTCTGTTGTCATTACATATTTGATTTGGCAAGTTAATAACATGACTGTAAAAGCTGTTTGTATGAGATAATCATCACTGCAGAGTTTGGGCCCAGAAAATGGTGATGTCTTCCTCCAAAACCACATCTGTGATGGAAATTTCCAAGAAAATCACTTTGACAGGAGATTACTAGCTTTACTGCAGGCCAGATGCAAACCGAAAGATACTGAACTTGCTGATGCTTTCATCTTGGAGCTGCCAAATCTACTGCATTGCCCTTTTTATTTCTTACTCAAAAGTGGGTCATACTTGACTTTGCTTCTGTAAAAAATATTAAGCTACAGAAAATACATTGGATACTGGAAAATATATACATATATTGAGACATGCCCAGATATTAGTTTTTCTGATTCTATGTTCAAATTTCCTCAATATTAAAGAAAAAAGTCATAATCTGTCATAATAAAAAATCCAGTGCCCAAAAGATATTGAAGCCTGTTCCAACTGTACCTAATAGAGCAGATACAACTTTTAGCCAAATGAGAAAAAGCTAGACAGATCCCAATTCACTTATCTGCATTACTAAATATATCATAAAGTTTCCAGTAGTTGTAGAAATAAGTGTGAATACTACCTTTGTTCTTCATGTGTTCACATGCTTGGGGACACCTAGAAGAAATCTGCTTTTATTTCTATTCATCACAGGGAAAAATAAGCCAACAGTTGCTTTGGTAGGTTGCTTTTACAGCTGCATTAAGGCCACCGTGTGACATTTGTACATGTTCAACTCCTTCCAGGATTCTCCCTTGTCTTCGGCAGTCATTTCCACTGCAGGCAGAGAAGCTCCATGCACAGGGATGCACAACGTGAGAGAACATGTCAAGAAAAATCACAGCTTCGTTTCCACAGCTCAGCAGTCCTTGGGCACCTTAACTTCCACTAAAATTAACGTGCGTTTGTGTTCGTTGACAACACAAGGACATGCTTTGTGTTTTTGTTCCATTGCTCCATGTTGTTATTGGCCACAGACATCCCCATCACAGCTGTCATCAGAGTACTGGGTGAAGAAGCAAGAGGCTGAAAACAGGGAGAACGGAGAATCAAGGTCCTTCATAACCTTTACAATAGAGAGAGCAAAAATAAATTTCTCCCAAATATCTATTGTCATTGTTTATCACTTTAGCCATCGCGCCTTTCCCTGTTTTCTTTGACAGTGGTAGTGGACAGTCCATTGTGCTGGCACAATGAATGTGGGCCATCACTGTCCACACCTGAGAAAATGCCATCTCCAGTGCTAATGGAAATTTATTTTAAAAAGTAATCATTGACTGAATTACCATCTTCAAGATAACCTACCACTATTTTAAGTCCGTTGTCAATTACATCTGTGCTCAACAGTTACACGTCTTGGTAGTTAAAACAGCATCACTGCCAGCTTTCTGGCTTCTCTTAAAAACGTTAGTATTTTGTAAGTATGCATTACAGGGGGTCACAACAAATACACTGCTATTATTGGATTTTGATGCTTTTTAGGCTTTAAAAATTTCCAGGTCATGCCTGCCTCCTGGATACTTCACGACCCCCATCCCCTCCCCACCTGCAGCACCCCTGCGCTCAGGGAAGTAAAATTCTGTTGAAAAAAAAGAGGGGTTCCCTCCGCCCCTTGCCCAGCATGGGGGGGGAGCAACCACTAGCTGCCATGGCCACCCTGACACCCTGCCGACACCTGTAAGTGCCCAGGGCACCGGGGCTTTCCTCTGGCCAGCCCTGGGACATCCCCTGCCAGGGGGGGCAGGTGGGAGGTCGGGGTGCAGGAGAGGTTTGGGGTGCAGGTATCCGAGGTTTGCCCAGGCGGGGAGAGGGCTGAGGGAAAAAGCCAAGGGGGAAAGTCTGCTTTGAACTGCCTAAAAATAATCATGTTTCATCAGTAATTCACATATAGGTAAGGGTACGGTGGTAGCACCTTATGTATGCCTCTGTAGGTGATGGGCACAGGTAAAGCAGCTCTGGAGTCAGCCTGTTTAAGACTAAATTACCTTAAGGAAGTTGTGTCTGTTTCTCTGCTGACTGCAGGGAGGGGTTGGGGCACCCTGTGCCCTATTTTTTTCCTCTGTTAAATACCTAGAAATATGCCTAGATTAATCCCAGTTCAATTTACTTAAGTTTCGGAAATGACAGAAAATCAATTTTGGGATAGCTGCTTTAGGGTAAGGCCAGTTATTCGGAACCACTTAAAAAAATCAATGCGCAAAACCAGCTGTTCAAGAGTGAGCATGTTCTTCTGGTTCAAATTCCAAGTGAATATTTCTAATGATTGTCCTCACCACAAATTTAATGTGAGCCATAATCAGAGTATTTCACATAATCTCAGTCTTGTCCAGATATAAGGACAGCATAAGGATCCTAAATAGAATCAGCACAGAGTGATGTATGCAGGTGTAAACTGCAAGAACAAATATGAACCATCTGCAACTCCCTTTACAAATGTGGCAGCTGGCATCCTTCTAGTGATAACGGCAGTCAGAAGTATGGTTTAAGACAGCGTCTAGGAATAATTTTAGAAAAAAAAAAAAGAAAAAAGGGAAAGAAAAATCTAAAAAAAGGAAAAAAAGAAA
>VWZL01001304.1:993618-1006050 GCA_013396915.1 Stercorarius parasiticus | reverse complement strand
GGGGGGGGGAGGATAAAAGGCTTCCTAGCATGTTTCTGAGTCTGTTCTTAGCTTCCAGGGCAACTTGTTGACCTCAGAAACTATAGGAAACTTTGCAGAGCTCCTTCTCAACAGAAATCCAGCCAAGCACCTTTTCTGCTCTTCCCCTGGCAAGGCTTGTTTTTCTTATTTATTCCAGGTCACAGGTCATGGAAAAGTATGTGTTCCTGAGGGTGAGACATACACGTCACATGTATGTATGTCCAAAAATGCAACTATTTACAGCACCCTCAGTATCTTCAAGAACTAATTATTAGCTTTTGAGGGATTTGAGAAGTTATGCGGCCTCTAACTAGAGACTTGAGGCAAGTGTTTGGGGGCTAAACAGAACGTGTGGGGGAAGTAGGGCTTTAGCAATGTTCAGGATCAATATCCAGAGATGCTTACGTTTTATTTCATCTACCTGAACCATTTTAAGTTCTGTTTGTTTATTTGTTTTACCTGTTTAGGTATAGACTGAGCAAATAAAGCAGAGGGATAAATTGGGTTAAGGGTGAGGGGTTTTTGCTGTTGAACCTGAAATTCTTGCAAATTGTTTTTATAATCAATAGAATAAATCACTGACTAATATGGGCAGACTGTTAGTGCATAATGCATAGGTGTAGTTGCTCTTCGCCAGTCCTTGTATCCTTTATATCACCCTTTTTTCCATCTACTGACAGTTTTAGGGGGAGGGCTAACAAACTGGCAAAGGGTAATCTGATTTTATATTTTGTGACATAAAAAGAGGGAAGCTCTCAGACAGCACGTGTGAACCTTGTACAGAGTTATTTATAGAAGACTCCTCTGTTCCTCAGGGAAACAAAGAAACCTTTTCAACCCTGTCTAAAGCACAGGAAATATCTTAAATTAAAACCTGCCTGAGGGCAAAATGTAACAATTCAGAGTTTATCCTTGGACAGGGAGTGTGTTGGGTCTTGGCTGTACTCTCTTTGCACTTTGTGTAATCATTTATACTTCTGTGAAGTAACTGCAAAATACCACCTTCTGTCTGACTTAGGCTTTGATGATATTTTATGGGGCTCCATGGAGCCATACATGAAGAAGGCTTCCAGAGAAGAGATTACATCTGAAATCCTCCTATAGATCGATCACAGGCTGTTAAGTATGTTAGAAATGCTTTTGCAAAGTGCACTGGCAAGTTTGACAAGATGTTTTACAGTGGCTTAAGAAGGTTTTACCTCAGCTTCCAACTCCATTCCTCTGCTGGAGATGCTATCCACAGATCAGAGCTGGTGGGGGCAATGCACCTGTGGTGCAAGGGTTAGCATTTTAGTGACTGGTGGATTTGCAAAAAAAAAAAAAAAGATAAACTGAGTAGAAGTATCTGAGAGATAAGCAAGTGATACCTTCTGCTGGGCTGGAGGATTGGGAGAGGAGACAGAAGGAAAGGTGGGTAACCTTTGGTTTATGGTTGGAGTCAATGATCTTAAAGGTGTTTTCCAACCTAAATGATTCTAGGATTCAACAGAGGGGCAGCACAGGAGGGTGCATGAGGCAACATCCTGAACTGTCACAGCGTGACCACCAGTACTACCAGGTTTGAATGACCTGCTCATCAGGACCACAGTGATTTATGGTTTTAGGTTCCTCTCTTCTGGAAGCTACTACTGCATTTAAATCGCCAAGCAGAACTGACAAAAAGGAAGATGTTCCTGCCTCTTACCTGTTTCAGTGAGAAGTCTGTTTAAGTGAAATTTTGCATTCGTGCAGCTGGGGCTGCAGACACAAATTTGCTGCTGCTGGTTCTGCTGCAGGGCCGTGGCACTTGACAGAGAGGCACAAGTGCAAATTTATTGTAGAGGAGCAAGGACTTTTGCCACCTCCTGACCCTTATGTGTCTGCTGTCTGCACACTCACCCAGGCCGAGGGATGTGCTCGCTGTGGGTTGCAGTCTGGCACAGCAGCTCCTTCTAGCTCCTTCAAAGCCAGAGGGGCCAACAGTCAGTGTGCATCCTTTCTTTTGTCCTTCCTTGTGGCTACAGGCCATCACTCCACCCGAGACCCTTCAGATCCCTATCTCGACGTGTTGAGGAGCCATCATCTAATGAGGGGGAGCCATCATCTAATGTAAAGAAAGGCCATCTCCTGTCCCATTAGCATTGGGCCTTTGCAATGGCGATCAGATAGCAAAGGGCAGTAATGTCTTAAATCTCTACAGGCAGATTCACCAAAGCTTATCTGTCATATCCGTAACCAACAAAAAGCTTTCAAAACCAGATGCAGTAACCACTAATCCAATCTGTTTCTTTTTTCCTAAAACCAGAGAAGTGAAGTGGCTAAGACACTCCCAGAGGCAGGTACGCCTTTACCCAGTCCAAACCCTCTGATGGCCAGGTCAGCGAACAGCTTATCACACAGCAGCCCAATGCTTTCCCTGCGACTGCTGCCTAAAACCTCAGAGTGTCATTCTCTGACTCCTGACTTCACCATGTGTTGGAGAAATTCCCTCCAGTAAACAACTGGATTCTTGTCTATTGTAGGAGTGGCATGGAGTATTCTTCTCTTTATGAGCTTAGAAAGACTTACAGTAAGCAACACCACAAAAAAGGAAATAATCTTAGCTGTGATGGCAAGTTTTGGAATCATGGAGTGCAGACTTTGCCTGGCCCACAGAGGATGGGTTCCTCACTTCTGCTCTGACATGATTCCTCACAGTCACACAGGTTTCAGTGCTACCAGGATGCTCAGCTTGTCTTTTTTCAGTGCTCTGCTTAACACAAGCAGTGCTGCAGAAGCAATACTCACAATCTTCTTAACAATATATCCTAGGAAGAACAAGTATCCTACAATGTTACACCAGGGATCTCATGTTGTGCAAAATTTTAATTCTGTTTTTATACACCCTGCCTTATTTGAAGCATGTGTTAGGGGGATTATCACATTTGGTTTTGTTTCTTTCTATGTATATATTTTGTCATTCCTGTATTTCTGCAATTTTAAAGAATAATATGACGATGTGCCCTTACTGCTGCACTTATCTTCCTTCTGAAGGAATTCCAGCTACTGATATTGCCAAGGAAATGGAGAGCACGTACCAAAGTTGCACAGAATGTGAAACACAGGTTTGCAACCTTGAACACTAATTACTAAATGATTACGGATGTGTATCCATGCATAAGAACTAACACTATTAAGATACCTTGTTAAGGCCATGTCTAAACAGAGAAACTCGACCAACATGATGATGGAAGAATAAATTTTTGTGATTTATCAAGTTCCATATCTAAAAGAGCTCTAAAACATTGCCAGTGCCATTGCAAATATGAAGCTCAAGCCTAAACCTATGGGAGCTGAATCTTCTTGATGCCATATGTTGGCTTTGGCTGGAGAAAGGATAAATCACTTTTTTCATACACTATGATTGTGTGACTATAAAAATCATGACCACAACTGCATCAGTTAGAATACAGGACAAAGAGAATTTATTTTTTTTAAAAAAAACATACACACGCCCCCTTTGGTAAAGCCACCTAAACTGGGCCTTTTTCCTTCCTTTGAAACATCACTTATTCACGTGCAAATTAAATTTTAAATGTTACTGTTTGAACTGGAACATGTTAATCATGTTTCACCAAAACAACGTGCAGAACAAAAGGTAAACAGGACTTTGGGGTAGAGGACAGAGCATATACCAATAGGAAAAACAGTTCACCAAGATTTAATTCATACATGTCTTCTTGAAAATTTTTGTAAACCCAAGTATTTTCTCCCATGTTTGTGAATATTTACTTCTGTGCCTCCTTCTGTGTAATAAACACTGTTCAGTCCTCTTCCACCCTCATATCTTTATACCTGGATTGGTTTGTGGGAGGAGATTGTACAGTTTAGATCTGACTCACACTTACTTTTTTCTCTGACCAGGTTCTCTTCTGGCTTTCATAATTTCCCCTGTCTTGCTAAGTGCAAAACAATACCCTTAAGTCCTTCTTGTCTATCAGCAGCAGTGTGAAAATACCATAAACAGTTAACCAGCAAGTAAATGTGTGAGCTTCAGAAAGACTGCTATTTGCAGGGTTGTGGGGAATTACAGAGAAAATAAGAAAAGCAGCAAAAAAGTTTATTTGTTGTTAACACTATTGGTTCTTTACCTTTTTGCCATGGATTTTGTATTTGGGAAACATCTGCTTAACACTAACAATGAAATGCATGAACTGCGTTAAGGAGGAACTGAGCCAGTAGTCGAAGGAGATGCGTATTCCTCCCTAGGTATAGCCACAATGTTGAAATAAGTCTTTGAACTAGAGAATATTCAAAGTGATGTATTAGCGTGAATGCATCATGGTATAAAATATAACAAGCTGCTGCTTCTCATTGCTTCAGTACGTCTGAGTGAAATGAGAGCCCATTTAAGAACTTGTGAAAAATATATAGAAAAATATGGACCTGCGCAGGAGCTTGGAGATGCTGCAACGAGGTAGACCTCAGTGTTGATGACATTGTAAAAGCACTTTGGAGTTTGTTATCCCCACATAGTAAAGCCAAACTGGTAGAAGAATTCTCTGTTTGTTTGGGTTTTTTTTAATTGGAACTTGTTTCTGTTTTATAGAATTCAACATGAGTCCTTTACTAATATTTTTAAATCATAATATTCAAACAGTACTTAAAATGGATGCTAATTATTTTTTGTGTATGGCTACAAAATAATGCATTTTACTTGCAGTTAGTATGATTTTGATAGAATTTAGCTCCATGTGTCCTGTTCTGTAGAAACAACTGTATTTTGGCAAGTCATCAGTTTTTGCTGTTTTTTCTTGGGGGAGAATTATGTTTAAATTATGTTTACTTTCAAATAAAACTCCTTGAAACTGTTGGTTATTTCCAGAATTAATAGGACTAGTAATAATCTAAATGTAATTGGCTCTTCTAATAATTTTTTCTTCAGAAATAGTTTTGAATTAAGAAGACTGACAGCTTTTCTTATTTATATACTCATAGTATATGGAGAAAAAATATATATTTACAGAATAAATGTGTGTTGCATGTCAAAAATTCAAATTCTTTGTCCCTTTCATTCTCTTTGAGGGCAGGACCTGTTAGAGCAATCGGTTAGGCGTGTAGCAACTCTAGAATAAGTGAGATCTTGAAGTTCAATGGGCTTTAGTTTTGTCCATTAACAATTAGGAGCAGTTTTGATATCATTACTAAAATGCTTTTTTGATTTATGTAATTTAAAGTCACTATACTCTTGGTTATTTGAATTCCTAAATGACACATTATTCAGGCTGCTTGCTCAGAAGACCTATCTCCTTATCAGTTACTGTTCTTCTAATGGTGAGAAAAACTTGAATTTTTATCCACATGCACTTGAAAACTGCACTAACCTGAAAACAGCATCTCCACCATGCAACAAGACCATACTCTCTACTGAAAACTAAGTAGGAATCCTCTGCGAGAAAGTGTCAGTACTTAATGAGGGCTCCTGAGAATTGGTAGTTTGGTCATGCACGCCCCAAGGGTATCGCAGCAATTAAATGATGCTTCTATCAAACGTCCATAGGTGTAGTGCTCATCTGTTCTTCTCTAAGGTCACGGTTGTGTTAAGAGTGCTTTTCTGGATCAATACCCCAAGATGCTGGCACAGTTCCGTGCAGTGTTCGCAGCGCCCATTAGCAAGGCTGACCTTTTGCCAGCCTGGCATACATCACCCCCAGGTACTTACACCCATGCTGTGTTTTAGCTACGGCAAAAGAAGGTTCTAATGATATCTGGCCAAAGAAATATAAATACTTCTTTTATTGCTTGCAGTACTAAAAATGTATCAATTATATCTGCATCCACTAACAATATACTACCTCTTATTCCCAGATATTCCTGCCCTTATTGCCAGTGAGAAGTAGACGAGGATGAGCTAATGGACCACTGACTCACCACAGATCAGAAAGGAGAGAGTAGTAATGTACATGAGTACATATTTTACTCAATTCACATGTTAAACTGATTAATTCTAGCAAGCATTGCTGATAGAATAGCAGACAAAGAGAAAATATATTAATTGTTTATTTGGTTTTGACAGTGGAGGAAAAACGTACCTATATTCATTGCCTCTCCCCATCTCTCAGAGACAAGTGTGTATGCACATAGTATTTAAAATATTAGGCCTCCTATCGCTGGTAGGAGCACTGAAAACGGTGTAGGAAGTCTCATGATGGCTACAACAGTTACTTACAGGCAAGACAACGAGCATTATTAGGTTCAGTGACTTGCCTGCTTTTAAATCCTGCATGTGCTATTTCTACTGCCCTAACTCAGATTTACGCGCAGCATTTGCTGTGTATTCTCATCTGGGTTTTGAGGTTATAATTTGAGAACTGCTTATGTGGCCTTATATATGAGTCTGTCATAGTGGGGTTTTTAATATTTTTTTTTTTGAAGTTGAGATAACTTCACATAAAATGGCTTCGTTCTGAAGACCCACAGAGGCTGCAAGGTCTTACTGTGACCTTGTTTGTAGGACTGAGGTCCATCAGGTGTAGACTCAGACCTCGACAAGTGTAATTTACTTCCCCGCTCGTTATTTGCTGAGGCATTTTAAACTCCAATTCTCACATCTCGCAGAAGACGTGTTTTAGAGAGGTTACAGACTTGAAGGACTTGTAGACAAATCAACCAACGCTCCCATTGCCCGCAGTGGGTGAGATGGGGGAAACCTGCTCCGTTTTCTTTTACCTCGCAGGTTAGTTTTTTCACCACTTTAACCATGATCAATTTAGTAAGTTATCATGAAGACAGAGCTCAGAGTAAATTAAAGGAAGAATTCACTCAGAGTGTATATATTACCTGACTTAATGCTTTAATGTATAACATTTTCCCAAATTTTGTATTTTTCAGATTAAACTCTGTATTTACTTTGGTCAACGGAAACAATGGTCAATAGTTTTATCACACCTATCAGCTATTATTTTTTTACCCAGGGCAAATTCATAAATAGCTGTATTGTGTAGTTTTAGGGCAGAATTGAGCCTTAAAACTTGGAAAATTATTAAATCTTTTGCTCAATTCAGAGTTGCATACACAAGCTGATCCTGAGAGACTCGTGAGTAATATGCATTATACAGCCTCGGTTGCACATTTCTTTGAAGCCTAATGTAAAAAACAATATTCAGAACTATGTTTGCCTGCAAATAATGTAAAAATTATAAGCAGGGAAATGAAAATGTGATCTTTTAAGTCATACTGGTTTCATAACTGCTTTAGTTGGTTTATAAACTGCAGACACCACATCGTTAATAGACGGCAAAGAGAGGGAACATGCTGAGACGTGCACTTTATTGTTCGCTACTGACACACTGACCCTTCCCTTTAATTCTGAAATACCTTTGGAGCAACTGTTTCAGGATTGCAGGAGTACCCAAAAAAGTGATTTGGCACAGCTGTTTCAACCTTTTCATTTCAAAATCAGAATAAACACATCAGACCTTTAGTTCTGAGAAAGGCATAGGATTTTTTTGGCATGTTGTATCATAATGTTCATTACCATAACATGTCATAAAGCTGGTTTTAGTCTACACATAGTATATTCATGGTGGTGTATTCTGTGATAATCATCTTTTTAGCATACACATGGTGTTCTCATGATATTGCTTGAAGAAATAAATGTAGCAGTAACTGCAACTTTTAAATTACAGAGAACCCACCGGAAGTAATTCAGCTTTTCTTTTGATGAAGTCTTTTAGGCACTTCTGTTGTAAGCACACAGATGAATTAAGTTGTTATTGATGGCCAGAGAAACCCTGTATATTTCTTGTAGCACTTTATCATCCAAACAGTGGCTTGGATGATAAACAAATGGATTATTTGTTATTAGTTTATTATTTGAATGATAAACGAATGGATTTGGATTATAAACAAATTTTATATTGGATAAAGCAAATGCTTTTGCATAACTGTTCTCTTGTAGCTAGTAGGAGGGAATATATTAACCATCAGATCTATATAGGTTGACAGTCCTTGGGATGTCTGCAGACACAAATTACACAGCATAATTGACAGTTGATCTGACAGTGCACTGTGCCTAGCAGTATTTGCCTCGATCAGAGAATGCCATTTGGCCATAACAGATCCACTTAGTTCACATTTATGTTTTTTATAAACACTGATAATATTTCTCCTGTAAGACCTCCAAGATGAAAAATTGGATACTTCCTTCCATTTATTTATAGCGTTGTCCAATTTGTTGTTTAACACCTGGGAGAGATCCAAACTATTTCAGCTGAAATTTTGTAAGGCATCTTCAACTCAGTCATACACTCCACTATGAAGACTAAATGCTGTTAGAATTTCTCAAGAGTATCAGTTAGTTCTTTGCTATATTTATGTTTGATACTTATCCAGACAAAATCCCAAAGAAAGATATATAACTTTTTTTTTTTTTAATGGGCAAAAGCACTAGAGAAAATGATGTCCAAATGGAGGGCAGGGGTGAAAAACCACCTCAATAATTTGAACCTATGATTCATGCACATGGTGGAAACAGACCTATGTATGATTGATAGCATTTTAATGGTAGCTTACACATATATAACTTCATAAAGTATAGCCAAGACTTAAGTAGTTATTTCTATACACAGTAATATAACGTGCGTCACCAAGTTGGACTCTTTAATAAATAGCATTAGCATTGTTGTGTTTTGCATAATCACTGAATTAATTTGTTTCTGCATTTGACATTCTTATTTATTTCAAGTTTCATAATGATTTCTCCTGCTTTATTGCAAGTGTTTACCACTAAGAAGTAGAAAGTTAGGCAGTAAACTTTAAACATGGATGTAAACCCACTGAAACCAGTATTTTGTCAACTGGTAACCCAAGCGGTCAAAATTAAATCTATTTACACGTTAATTACTGTCTTGATAGTCAATAAAATATTCTTGTTTTCTTTCAGGACATAAACACTGTTGGAGAAGTCCTTGTTGAAAGAGTTCTGGATGGGTTATTCCTAGAATATGTGCACTTGAATCATCCAAACAGCACGTAAGGGCTACTGCAAAAGAGTGGAAGAAGGTGTTGTGTAGATAAACACTGTCATTAAAATTTAGCCTTTTGCAATTAATGGGGTGTTAGTAACCTGTGTGGACCTAAAAATGTTGTGTTTTTTTTTTTCTTAAGCATTGTTTTGTTTTTAATTTTTTTTGTAAATTAAATTTCAGTTTCATTTAAAAAATGTATTCTTTTTTTTTTGTAAGGATAAAAGAAAATACTGTTAGTTTCTCTACTTAAAACACAATGGTCCTGAACTTGCTGCTAGTCCTGTATACAGAAACACCATCTGTGACAGTAGCCTCTCCTATTTGTTTGCAGCTCCCTTCCAGGAGCAGGCCGGTCTTGTGTACATCGATGATGACAATGCAGTGCTGGAGGCAGGTGACAAACAACAGCTTTCCAGATGCTACACGACCAAAAAAATTGGAACAAAGCCACCCTCAAAACAGTATCAGGCACACTGCCTACTGTCAAGGACAGTGTTACTGACACCATAAGACCATACCTAAGTTTCCATTTACAGTGCAAGATGTGACTTAAAATTAGCAAAGTTGGTAAGCGAAAGCCGACTTGAAAGGACAGCAAGAAGTTAATATTATGTTTATAATAAAAAATAGAAACCCATTCAAGAGATTGACAGGGTCTTTTAACTAATCTGTATCCTTACTATGTAAGTTAAAAAAAAGTACGTACATTTTTTTACATGTACATTGCAGCAAAGTATCTTTCAAAGATGCAGTTGATTTGTAAAAAATTAAAATTCATGTTCATGCAGAGAAGCATGTACAGTGATTAAAGTAGCTTTAATCACACAGTAACATGTTAAGAAGGAAACTCCCAATAGAATGTAGGTCTTCACTGGTTTTTCTTGGAATCAGAAAGTGGCTCCTTTTTGGGAAGAGAAAGATTCAATGTTTCATGTGCCTGGGAAAATTGCTTTCTTTTCTCTTTGAGAATGAAATCTCAGTCAGAAAGATGGACAATGCTTCTCCAAAGGGTGAAATTTGTGGGAACATTTGAGTAACTAAAAAAAAAATAAATAAATTTGGTATGCCAAAGCGAAGTAGCCAAACATATAGGGGAAAAGTTTTGAATTTATGGCTTCCTGCACATCTAAAAAATGTATAGAGAATTTTTTTATATGTATGAAATAAGCTACCACTGTAGGAGTGTTGTCCTTAGTTTTATCTGTGGCCGCAAGTGTTCTTTGTCGGTAGTGATACGGACACACCTGGCAAGAGTGAAATATGTCCTTCCCCTTGCATATGCCACCTTTCGATTCCCCCTGCATTTACACGGCTTTCTCCCTTTCCCCTTCTGCTCACATCCATCTTTGACTACTCCCACAGAACAAATCCCTGTCCTTTTCATGTTCGCAAGGAGATGTGCTGTTCTTGCAGCAGCATTGTCAAGAAAGCAACCAAAATAATAGTATAAAAATTAGCTGTACAGAGTTGTACAACAGCTGTGCAAAGGTGATCTAAAATGTACCTCTTCAGTGGCAGCTGCCCCCTGCAAGTGGCAAAATTTTATGAGCGGTTCTACAAGTTTTCACTGTTGAGATTTCATTTCACAAGCACATTTTAACATGAAGAATAAAAAGTTGGCAGGGCCATTGGTTTCATTTCATCTAAAAAGTCTGATTTAAAATGCTTTCCTTCAAATAAATGTGTTTCATAAACTTCAGCTGCCTGATTTCTCTTCACATGTTGTCTATGTCAATGGCAAAAACTACATAAGATTTACAAGGCTGGTGCCATGCTATATATTGCTCTGTGGAGTACAAGTTGTCAACTCCAAGGTCACAGCTTTATTAAAGGATCAAGATTTACAATAATGTTAGCAAGAGCACAAATGCCTTCACACACACCTTCCTGTAGTTTACTTCCCTGAGGTCATCTGTGCAATTGCTCCCCCTGCCAAAAGCTACTAATCGAAAAATACTGCGGTCTCCTGAACAAAGTTCAAATGGACCTATCATGTTCCTCTAGTAATAAATCTTTGCTTTTGTTTAACACCATCAAAGGACATAACCCTCTTTACCTGCAGTAATTAATTTAACTTCACAGCAGCCTTATTCGGTGATTAAAAACTGCTCCCTTTTTACAGATTGAGAAATTGAGGCATAAGGACGTGCTTTGCTGAAGTCATACAAGAAGATTGAAAAGACCATCTTTGCCAGCCTCTCCCGTGCTAAGGCTGAAGGCCGTGCTGTCTTCCTCCCAATGAGAGACACAAGATGATAGCATGATAACATCTGAACTGAGGTTTCTGTAATTGTTCCGTTTAATGTACCACCACAGCATGGATAGGGCACACCTGAAGCTGGCTATACACCTGTGGCATAGTCCTAACTGACACAAAACCGCACAAGAAGCATTCCGCAGGCTATTTACCACTGAAGGTGTAGTTCTGTATCTTCTTTTGGCTGTACTTGCACTGTCAAAGAGGTTACTGCCACCAACTGCCGCTAATTGCCCATCATGCCTACTCAGATCTACTGGTCTGGCTTCCTACTTCATTTCAGGGAAGGAGATAATCAGTTAATCACTTTAAATAGCAGAGTTTTTTTTGCCAGCTCAGCTAACCCTTAGCAGCCTCTAACAGAACAGTGATGAGCACAGGGGAGCAGTAACCTCCCAAGCTAGCACAGCAACAGTGACAAGAGGACGTCTTACTGCAATGCCTCAAATCCCAGGCCTGTCCTCTCCTGGGAGATCCCTGCCCACAGAGTTTTCCACAAGATTTTCTCCTCATCTGAAGCATGGGCATGGCATGAGCATGGGTAGTAAGGCGACTTAACTCTGACATTGAGCCCATCGCTTCGGATATACTTCCTTTCAGCATTGCAGTTCTCCTGGTACTTAGAGGCATTCAAATTTTGCCTCCGTGTGGTCTAAAAAGAAGGTATTTAGGGCAGTCGTTGGATTTTGCTTAGGAAGACATGAGCATTTTTAGATAATAGTAATTGCGATAGATCCTGAATAAGAAAACAGCCAGCATCCTTCACAGAATCACAGGGTGGTTTGCCCCTCACATGAAGGGAGAGACCTGAGCTTCAGCTTTGTTGCCTGCAGTTCGCTCTCTCCCTTCCAAACCAGGAGCCCGGATGGTGGCCAGGGCATTGACTCTTGCTGCCCATAACAAGCAGCAACTCTGACGGACAGTCTGAAGCGTGAAGAGTTTTGAAATGCTGGAAGGCGCAGGTGAACCACAGGTCTCCCCCCAACCAAGCAATCTCCTCTGAACATCTAGCTATGGGAGAGGCAGCCGCCGCCCCGAGGAGATGGGGAAAATGAAGGCCAAGGACCCATTTCTCCTCAGAGAACGATCATAAAGGCCTTCCTCTGATGTGGGGCCGGAGCCCTGGGCCGGGGGCCGGCCCCCGGCCCAGGCGGACGTAGGCTGAGG
>VWZL01001304.1:979516-993057 GCA_013396915.1 Stercorarius parasiticus | reverse complement strand
AGGTGTTGCCATGGCCGAGGGAGCCGCCGCGGCGGCAGCGTCGTGCTTCAGCGAGGATGATTTTTACTGTCCCGTCTGCCAGGAGGTGTTCAAAACGCCCGTGAGGACCGCGAACTGCCAGCATGTGTGGGTATTCCTCCCTGCCGCCCCCTCCCTTGCTCCCCCCCCGGCTCCCTTCACAAGGCTTTTACCGCCGGTTCTCCGCCTTTCACTTCTCTGCCCCCCTTCTCCCGCCCCCGCCCCATCCCATCCCCAGGGCGCAGCCCCTCGGCCTGGAGCCGGCCGCGCCGGGGGACCGCGGAGCTCGTTGCCACCTCGGGGGCTGACCCACCACCACCGAGAGCTGGCTTCAAGGGGTGCATGCCAAGCAGTGCCCCAGCCTGCCCTCCCTCGCCTCCTTCTTTTGTAGCCAGCGATGAGGAGGGGTCAGACAGGAAGGGCGGCCCTTGGAGAAAGCCCCCGGCTGTCTGTTCGGTGGTGGCCCGGGTTCCACAGCCGGTGAAGACGCCTCACACACCTGACCTAACTCGTCTTTTTAACTTCTTAATTTCCTCTTCGTTTTCAAACAAGGACCATAGCTTAGCTGCTGGCTTTCTTCAGTTCATCTGTTCGGCGTTTTTCAGAGGAGCTTTCGATTGCAAAGCGCTACTCTGTAGAAAAAGGAAAACAAAATAGCTTTGGCAGCTGGTACTCGAGGAAAGAAAGTGAGAGAACGGCAGAAGCTGTTGAACTAAGGTCTTTGGGGACGCATGCTAAATGAAGCTTTGCAGTGTTTTTGGCCCCGCTTAAGGACAATAAACAGGAGTTACTCTGATAAGATTTTCCAGTATCACGTGCCTGCTGCACCATTTAATATGTCATTAATGATCAATCCAGTGTACGGTTCAGGAATACTAGTCAATAAATAGTAAGATCTTTACCTAAAGTGCATTGCCAAGTTCCCCTAATGTCTGTATACTTCTTTGTAAGCACCATTATTTTGTTCTGCTTATATTTATAAAGATTTCTACTGAGTAGACTATTACTCTGATATATATATATATATATATATTCCCCCCCCCCCAATAATCACCCAGCTCTCTTCAAGGACAAAGTATTTAACTCTCTTTTCTTTGCTAACCTGTGTTTGTGGTAACTTTTCAATTTAGGTTTTGCAGGAAGTGCTTCTTGACAGCTATCAGAGAAAGTGGAACACATTGTCCTCTCTGCCGGGGGAGCGTGACTAAAAAAGAAAGAACGTATCCCAAAAGGGCTCTAGATGTTGAAAACAGTATGAAGAAAGCTTCTGGGGGCTGTAGATGCTGTGAGAAGCAGGTAGAGTAAAACTTTACAAAAAGTTGGATAAATTGTTCTTATTTTTTACCAAGACAACTTTTACTGTGTGTCATTCTTGTCTTGGAGCTGAAGAGCCTATACCAGTTTGAATTTAGCTTTGTATGACTTGTGCATATGCTAGGCATGAAGTGCCTGCTAGGTATGTCTAACAGATGTAAACTGAAAAAGGATCTTGTATTGTCTATAAGGACTTTTTAAGTGGAGTGACAGTTTTTCCTCAAAACAATGTGAAAACTGGGTATATCTATAAAACTGGCAAAAGCAAATTTAGACAACTGAAAGTTGCAGATACATGGCAAAGCTCAGAAACTTTCACTGTGGAAATGAAAGGGCTTAGAGCAGCTACTGTAAAATTTAATTTAAAACCAAAAAATATGGGTTGATTACTCTTCGTGTACATACAATCATACGTAATTTCCCCCTGCCCCATGAGTCTGTTTACGTTCCTTCTGTTCCCTTTGTAAAGAGGTCATTATTTTCAGAACATTGGGTGAAATCTTGACCCGTGCTGAAATCAAGAGTAATCTCTCTTCTTATATAAATGGATGCAGGATTTCAGCCACACATTTTGTTTACATCAAATTGCATCAAATCCAGGTAGTTGTCTTTTGTGTTTGTTTCATTTCACCTGGGACTTAGTTTTGCCAACGTGAAGATTAGCACTAGTGGAAAGCTGAGCTGCTTGCTTTGTTCCACATGATTCATTAGGACGAAAAGCTGGGAGAAAGAAACAATAGCGAGTTGGTAAACTGGAAGGAAGAACCAAATGGATCTCCAGAAGAACTCTGATGGAATTTAGGCACAGGTGCATGAGATGTGATCTTGTTCAGCCCCTAAACCTGTAAGCACTTTCTGACAGTGCTGTTGGACCTGAAACTCTGATTTAGGGCATGTCCAGCACAGTTGTCTTCTGACAAATCTGAGCAACTCATTGTCTTTCCTTGCATTTAAGCTGGATAGGCTTCCTTCCCCCTCCCCCCTCCCTTTTCCTTTTTTTCCTCTCAGAAAAGTTCTGTATTCTCAGAACACATGTAATGCAAAAAGACTTTGCTCTGCACAAGGTAACAGCAGACCAGAGAAGACTGAAGGAGCAGTACTGCCTATCCCATCCTCATGGCCCCTCTCTGTCGTAGCTCATCAGTCATTGATCCTGGATCTGGGAGGTGTAGTTCCTGTGACTTTGTTTCAGTTAAATGGAGTTTACTCACATCTTTCACGCCCGAGAGAGCTCTCTCAGTTGCTTGGCTGTGGGGGATTTGGGGCGTAGGCACGTTTTCCAGTCTCACAGGGTGACAGAGGCTCTATGGAAAAAGGAAATGAAGATCTCCCATTGGGGAAGAAAGTGTTCATGCTGAGAGGGGAGACGCAAGTTCTGGTTTCTTCTGCATATGCTGTCTAAATAATCCCTGCATGCATTGCTTTCTGTTGGCAGAAATTTTCTCTTCCTTCTATCCCTGGATTGGTTAGTATAATTTCAATAATTTGGCATTTCATTTACAGGTTAGATTTTCGTGGATGAGACAGCATTATAAAACGTGTAAGAAGTATCAGGATGAATATGGTGTTTCTTCTATTATTCCAAACTTACAGATTTCCCAAGATTCAACAGGGAACAGGTAATCAGGGTGTTTTATGTATAACAATGCATCTTCTTCTCCCCCCACCCCCAAAGGAAAGTATTTTTTTTCCAGGGCATGCCTTCTTTTTGCAATAATTATTGTCCGTATTTAGTGCTTCAGAAAATGACAGTTTTTCCAGGTCTTTTTCTTTACTCTTAGCAAACAGAAGAAAACCTTTCTACGTGATGGTTTGGAATGTCTTCTAGGGACTCTCCTAAAAAGTGTATAGTATTTGCAGCTTACTTTAACTGCCTTGACAGCATTTTAGCAGTTTACTTTGTAACAAATTTCATAATATTTAGCCACAGGGAAGTTTCCTTCTCTTTTTATTCCTCACCTCCCCCCTTCCCTCAGTCTGTTTCAGTGGGTATTCTGTTTCAAAATATACTGTGCAAGCTTTTGCTTTCTGATTAAATTTATTTTGAACTGATCTCTTATGAAACGTATAAGGTACTCCAGTATGTTACACACCATAAAATATAAATGCCACTTACCATTTGTTTTTCAGGCAGTAAAGCTAAAGAACTTTTTTCATACCTTCTCACTGATGTATTTGGTTTGGTTGAGGATTTTTGCTTATTTTTGAAGACCTTTTTTACGTATTAGTCTCACAGAGCTTTATTATATATAGCCTGTCCTTTATTTACCTTCTTTTGACATCTATTTTCTATTTTTAGCAGTCTGAACTTCTCTGTGTTTGGTTTTCAACCCATCAATGTATTGAAAGCGGAACTTTCAATATATTCAAGCTGTTAGCAGAACTAGTTGCAGCAACGTTCCTGGGAAAATTACGGAGAAGATTATACCGAGTACTATTGAAAGGCATTTAAAGAATAATGCAGTCATCAGGCACAGTCAGCACGGGTTCACAAAGGGAAAGTCCTGTTTAACTAATTTGTTATCCTTATATGATAAGGTCACCTGCCTAGTGGATGAAGGGAAGGAGGTGGATAGAGTTTTTCTGAATTTTAGTAAGGCTTTTGATACTGTCACTCACAGTATCCTTCTGGACAAGTTGTCCAACTGTGGGATGAGCGTGTTCATGGTGCACTGGGTGAAGAACTGCCTGAAGGGCAGATCTCAAAGGGTTGTAGTGAAAGGAGCTACATCTGGCTGGTGACAAGTCACCAATGGTCACCGCCACCTCAGGGTTCAGTTCTAGGGCCTGTTCAACATATCAGTGGTATGGATGCAGGAGTTAAATGCACCATTAGCAAGTTTGCTGATGATACCAAACTGGGAGGTGCTGTTGACTCTCTGGAGGGATGGGAGGCCTTGCAGAGGGATCTGGATAGATTGGACCATTGGGATGAAATTTAACAAGTTGATATGCTGGATTCTGTACCTAGAACGGAGTAGTGCCGGGCACAAGTATAAATTGGGAGAGGAGTGGCTGTAGAGCAGCCCCCCAGAAAGTGATCTGGGGGTGCTGGTCAACAGCAGACTCAATATGAGCCAGCAGTGTGCCCTGGCAGCCATGAGGGCAAGCCGCACCCTGGGGTGCATCAAACACAGTATGACCAGCTGGTCAAAAGGGGTGATTATCTGGTTGCGTTCAGCATTGGTGCAGCATCACCTAGAGTACTGTGTGTGCAGTTCTGGGCCTCACAATTTAAGAAGGATGTGAAGGTCCTTGAGTGTGTCTGCAGGAGGTCAACAAAGCTGGTGAAAGGGCTGGAAGGCATGGCCCAAAACAAGCAGTTAAGGACTTTAGGCTTGTCTAGTTTGGAGAAAAGGAGGCTGAGGGGTGACTTCATTGCCCTCTACAGCTTCCTGAGGAGGGCAAGTGGAGAAGGAGGTGCTGATCTCTTCTCTCTGGTATCCAATGATGGGACATGTTGGAATGGCTCAAAGCTGTGCCATGGGAGGTTTAGACTGGACATTAGGAAGCATTTCTTCACTGAGAGGGTGGTCAAACACTGGAACAGGCTTCCTAGGGAGGTGGTCGATGCCCCAGGACTGTCAGTGTTTAAGAGGCATTTGGACAATGCCCTTAACAACATGCCTTAGCTTTTGGTCAGTCCTGAATTGTTCAGGCAGCTGGACTAGATGATCGTTGTAGGTCCCTTCCAATTTAAATATGCTATGCTATGCTATTCCATGTTTCACCAAAGTGTCTGGATACTGCTATATCACTATTTATTGACTATGCCACAGTAAAATACCTGTACTTACAATATTACAGAAGTATAAAAAATGTACCATGACCAGATTTGTGACTGTAAATATTCATGTTCTTAGGATGAGCAGCATGTCTGAGCAGTTTCTTCTGGCTTAGCTAGAGGTGCACTTATGGTCAAGTTTTGTTTCTAAAATGTTCCTGTCTGCCACTCTTACTTTAGGAAAGAGTTTATTTTGCGCACAGCATAAGAAAATTCATCTTGCTTAGTCGAAAGTTGTAAATTATTTGTGTAAGCACGTGGCAGTTAAATACCCATTTATATAGTTATAAATCAAAAAACTTAAAAGGGCTACCTTTCTTACATTCACGTAGTTCATGACTGTTGAGCTACTTGGCTGTAATCTCCATTACCATTCTTGTTGACTAAATGTCTGTTGTCTCATATACCACTTTCCTATAAAGTTGTGTAGTAGTCCACCAAGGGTCACCGTGGTAACTAAATACTAAGACATACCTTGATCCAAAGGAAAAGTTGTGAGAGTTAAGATATGTGCCCTTACATGTTTCGCCTTGAAATTCATGGAACTTAAAAATACATATATATCTTTTTTTTCCCCTCTTACTATTAAACTTCTAAAAAATTTAATAGTGGAGTAAAATATTGTCAATTTTCTTTTTTTTTTTTTTTCTTCATTTAAAGTAGCAGGAGTGATGCAATATCTGATAATGGCGAGATGGCTAATAATCAAATACTTCAAGGAGAAACAAGGTAGGCTGCTTGTTTTTCTATAGTTACTATTAAAATAGATCAGACAATCATAGTGCGAGCTTCTACTAACTTGAAAAAAAAACCCGCAACCACCTACAACAAGTGGTATTAAAAAAAACACCCTGTAGTTTCTCTACATTTGCATCTATGTGTTAGAATTTGTTTGTTTCAGTACTTTACTGAAGGATTTGAACTAAAAGATGTTACCAGTAAGAAAGAACAGGGTGCATTTGCAATTGGAACAAAAAGAATTTTCTCAAGTTCTCAGAAGAATGCATTTAGGTATACAAAAAATAAACGTGCTTTAAAATTGCAATTTGGAAATAGCAGTGGAACTCCATTAGATCCGCTATTATGTCAGTGAGGGTGGGGTTTTTTTTGTTATCAAAATAAGGGAAAATAATGACAAGATAACAGATGAATTAAGCTTTCTGTAATACTACTTCTAAAACTCTCTTTTCTGTTTAATACTGTGTGTTTCTGTTTACAGTGGACATCCAACCTTCAAATGCCCCCTATGTCAAGAGTCCAATTTTACCAGACAACGTTTGCTGGATCACTGTAATAATAGACATCTTTATCAGATAGTTCCTGTAGTAAGTAGAGTTGCTTATGTATGCTTCTTAAGCTACTTTCATTATAATTATATGAACAATTTTAAATGTGCAGTAGGTAGTCTGTATCTGTAAAGATCACTGTGATCTGAGGAAGACAATACACTTAATGCAGTGCATTATTTAACTTGAGGAGTTAAGAAACATTTCATTTGAAGATGTTTCTTGTCCGGCTTCTTGTCGATTCTAAGGCATTTCTGACCTAGCTGTCTTATTTATCTTGATGTGAAACAATCTCAGTTTTTGAGCCTGATACTTACTTCTCTTCATTTAGTAATTCTATAGAATCCCATTTATAACGTAACTATTGTTTCATGTGAAACCTACAGTTACTTGAAAAGTAATCTAAGGTAATCGAGGGGAGGGAAGGAGAAAATCTGTTTGGTTTTCTATTCTTTTCATCTGTATAGGGTGTGTTATTTTTTCTTCAGCTTACTTGGTCTTGTTTGTATGAAAATCCTCCCAAACAACAAGTAGGATGCAATAATCACTTTCTTTTCTAAATTTTAAGCAACAGAAATTGACAAAAAGAGTGCCAGACAGACATGATAATTCCCCACTTCTAAGAGAAATGCTTAAGAAATTTGGGAAGTTGAAATGTATTTTTTGAATGTTACGCAGCTGAGGAAAAGAACGCTTAGCATTTTGATTTTATGTGAACATCTTTACTGTATTTTGGTAGTGGATGAGTAATAGACTAGTTATTCCTGTAGAACATGTCTTTAATGCATTCTGTATTACCAATAACTTTTTTTCATTCTCTCTCTTTCCCCTTCCCCTCCAAATTCAGATCTGTCCTATTTGTGTATCTCTTCCTTGGGCAGATACTAACCAGGTTACTAGAAATCTTGTTAGCCATCTAAATCTAAGACACCGGTTTGACTACGGAGAATTTGTGGTAAGCTTTTTCTTCTTTGATGTGTAGGGGAATAAACGGTAACTTTTTTTCTCTAAATAAAAATGCCAACTAAAAATTTTGTACCGAAATTGTTTGTGCTCTGGACATGCTGTGTTCCTGCTCTGTACAGAACTCAGAAGTAGGCCTGTGTGTTCTTAAACTTTCTGTTATCAATACAAAGTGCTACCGGGAATAGGTGGTGTCAACAGTTAAGCTCTGCTCCAAACTGATCACTTAAGTCTTTAGCTTGGTGTTCTCAATCTGAACGATTTGTTCCTCCAGAACAGTTTATTACTGCTGCTTCTGGGGGAAATAAAATAGATGCTACTCTGTTTAATTGTAATTTTTGACATTTTATGGCAGAAAACACTAAATAAATAAATAAATAAATCATAATTCTCAGGACTCAAAGTGTAGCTTAACTAGTGGGTATTGCTGCTACTGCCTCTCTTCCAGTATGTTGCGAGAGAGGCTGGAATGTGAAAAAGAGATGTGTCATTAAATCGTTCATTGTTCTGGTTGCCTTCTTTCAGGCTCAGTTTGAGTAAATGACCTTTGAGTAGATGCAGAACTACATACACAGATGTAGTCACTGAGTGGATCTTAAGTCAAACCAACAAATTAAATTCTGCATATGGGTCCAGAGAGCTGGAGAGTTTGTGTTGCAATTTCTACAGAGTTTGACAGGCTTTGGGGTACACTGCTTGAGTGTTGTGTGGGACGAGCTTAGCATTTGAGGCATTGGCAGCCTCACTGGTTAGAGATGGCAAAGATGATGCATGTTGTTCTTTGTTTTGAGTGATCTCTGACAAAGCCATGAAGAGCTAGGAGATTGATACAGGGGATTGCGCTCTTCAACATCAGTGTATCTTGCATGTTGGAGGACATAGAACTGGCGATTAGAATTCTGATTTGGGGAAGCTGCCAGAATTGCATAAAAAGGGTGTATCGCTCTGGCGTATTAGCAACTTGGAAGATAGCTTTTCAAAAGTAGCGGGCTTACCATACATCTCTTGTGATACATGTTTGCTTTCTCATTTTAAGCAGTATATTCTCAACAATGTATGATTACTGTTGTCTGGGGATCACATTTTGTTTTTATTAATGGAGGATGTTATGGCTGGTTGGAAGCCCTGTTGCAAGACTTGTGTGACACAAGTCAGCTTTCCTGAGCTGGCTATTCTGTAATGTAATTGAGCCAGGGAGAGAAGATGGACCCTTCTGCTTAATGAGCCTTGTCCCACTCATCTGATTCTTCTCCTGTCTCCTGTATCTCTTGGTATTTGGTTAAATAAAAGATACTGTGCAACATAAACAAGCATCCAGTACACATAAAGATGGAGAGTCTTCATCTAGGTGCCAATTCCTATGTAGAAATGTGGAAAATGAATGATTAAACTAAGGACTGTGATGTATCTTGAATATTTGTCCATTTTGATGATGTTTTCATTTTGTTTAGAATCTTCAGCTTGATGAAGAAGCCCAATACCAAAATGCAGTTCAAGAATCCTGTCATGTGAACTTTTAAAGTATAGCCCCTCTTCATCTTATTGATTATCTGAGAGAAAAATTACATTGTTTCTGTTGGTGATCTGAAGTGTATATTAATGCAAATGGTATTCAGTAGCTACTTTTCAGGCTTAACTTTTTTCCACGCTCATAAGGACTGTTCATAAATGATTTTGCTGAAAATCGAACTTCACATCTTTACTGAGATCTGTCCCTGTGGAATCAGGACCTTTTTGGAACTTCTCACTGTTGTCTTGACTTTCTTTAACTTTTACTACTCTGTTAATTACAGTTTCTTTTATTAATGTCAGATATTTTAATTCACCAAAACCAAGTTAGAAAGTAGTATCTTTAGAAAGACATGCAAAGATGCTCTGTTGCAGTGCTGAGTTTGAGTTTCTTTAAGTTCAGCTGTCATCTGCTAAGGTATCTATGAGATACTAATTTGGTTTTCTCCTCCTGCCCAAGGACAAAATTTTATTTGATGTTGTGATTTGTTTTTTACCATTACTATGTAAATGAAAATAACAACAACTTAAGAAATAAAAAGACTTGCTTTCTATAGATCAACAACACAGAGCAGGTTTTTTTCACCTTTCATTGAGAAAGAATGATGCCATTGCCTAGGAATACTTACATCTATTTTTTCCCCTTTTGGAGCATAACTGAAATAGGACGCTTGCTTACTAAAGTTATGGGTGAGGAGTTTTCCCTGTACTCCCAACTACTAAGGAAGATGGTCCCCTGACACACTTTCTGAGCAATTCAAGATGACTTGCAAAAGGTATATTTTTTGGTATATGATTGTGACCAGCTAGTTTTTCATTTTGTTGGAGCTTTTTAAGAGCTTCTGTTGTTGCATTTGGAATTCACATTTTGGTCTGTTCTGTCTTTCATGGAAGGTGGTGTAACTAGAGAACTAATTGGCTTCAGACCTACCAACACTCAGAAAAATGAAATTGTTTGTTTATTTTAGTAAGACTGTTTAAAACTTGGACATCTTCTGCATTCAAAGCCTTTGGAAAAACAGTTGCAAGAAAAAATTGCACTTAAATAGTTACCAACATATTTTAAGAATTCCTATTCTAGATTTCTACATTCCCAGGAAGACCGTCATTAAAATCAGAGAAAACAGAGCAATAATGCAATTCTGAATTTATATGGAAAGTCCATTTGTAAAAAACTTTAAAATCTTTTATTTAATACTGATGGGGAGAAGGGGAAAGCAAGCTGCACAGCTTATATTTTGTAGGTTTATATAGCGACTGTTCTGAATGTATACCTTTTAGGACTGGCTCTTCATCCGGTGTTGCCATAGCCCATTGTCAAACTACTGTTCTTAATGGGTATTGTACACGTGGTGGAGAACATCCCCAGTAATTTCGTTAGTCTAGTTGGTGACTTAAGTGTAATAATATCAGTTGTGCAGCCAAAATACAATCTACTTCTTGTGCCCTGGCTCTCATTTGCTCTCCAAATAGAGGTTTTGATTATTCTTTGAATATTGGGATATTTCATATTCCAAAACTAGTAAGGCTGGAATGCCTCGTTCTGCAATGTAATGGGTTTTGGAACTGAATCTTAGTTCTAATATGTTGAATGTTGGAACTGAAACACTATACACTGTAACTTGCTATTTCTATCTTCTGGTTTTTAAGAGTATAAAACATTACTGAAGGCATAACTGGTTGAAATACAGAGAAAGTTGGCTATTTCAGAAATGTCTAAAGGTAATATCCTTTTTATAACAACTTAACATGTCTTGTATTTTGTTACTGGCTTAATACAGTATTTTGGCAGCAGGCCATGCTTTGATCTTGTACTCCAACTTCCCTGTTTGCCCCCAGTACTCTTGTCCATGTATTCTCACTCGTCTGTCAGCTCTAGTGCTTGTGCGACCACATACTGATCTGGAGTGGTTCACTGATTCAACTGAAAAGGCTGTTTGGACTTTCTACTTTCTCTGTTCCTCTATAAAGCTGACTAAGAAATAGTGCACTTTGACAGAAAGGAATTTCAAGGTAGCCTGATGCTAAAGTTTTAGCTTTTTAAACTGAAAATGCATACCGTGGTGATTGTATTACTGCATACATTTCCTAAGGATTTTAATAGCTATGTGTAAGTTTAGTTAACTTTTTTAGATTCAATAAAATATTTATATGATCTGGCAATAAATGCCTACAGCCAATACAGATTCAGAATGCCTCATGGACACTGGAACTAGCTATTTCTATTACTTGAACATATCTTGAGAATTGCAAATGAAATTACATCTATTTTAAAACTCTGGGAAACAAATTCTTGTATAGCAATAATTAGTTGTCACTTGATGCATAGTTGCTGAGCATTTTAGTCATGTTTAAATGTTGAGAGACTTGAATACACATTTTAAAGCAACAAATGTGTATAGATGCAATATAAAAAAAAAACAACCTTGCAAAATGTTTATCCTCTTTATTTGCATATGTTAAAATCTGTATTGGCAGGCGCTGCCTTGCTTAAGATTTTATACTTTTAATATGAAGAGATTGCATCCAATACATTCACTAGGTAAGCGTTTAATGGAAACAAAACAATCTATTTAAATATGCTGCTGCTGGTCATGATCTTTCTCACTGAAACGCAGACATGCACAAAAAGCTGTGTATTTGTGATGGGTGATGCTTGTACTCGAAACATGCAATCTTTACTAGAAGATTGCTGTTTAACAATGTTTTCATGTTCACGTTGCATTGTGTATTGTTTTAATATGGTATCTTATGTTTGAATTGTACCTTCTATTTTTTCTTCCATTAAAGTATTTTATTTTCTGTTTGTCTCCTTGGTGCATAATAAAGATGATCAGTCCCCTTGATGCTACTTCTTCCTTTCAGATGCTTTCTAAATTTAAGTACATGGTCAGTTGTATGCCTTCATACTTTAAATGACTAGAATAGCATGTATGCTGCTGGAACCAATGAGTTGTGGCTCACGATCCTCTCATGAGCTGACAAGTTACTTTACATCACATCTTAAGATGTTCCATCAGCGGAAAAGATGATAGGTTGGGCAAAACCCATTCATGCTTCTTTTCTGCCTTCCATGTTCATATGTTGCTGTCATTAATAGAGAAATAACCTCCTAAAAGGAGAAAGTGTATGTGACACATGGGGCCGATAGCAAAACCTTGTTGCTTAAAGGCAGATTTACTAAGAAGAGGTAATGTTTTTCTGAGGAAAGAATTGCCAATAAGTTTGGGCTGGTTGCAGTATTGGACCAGCAAGGTGGCATCTAGATGATTTATCTTCCCGCCCTGTATTTCTCAACTGAAAAACCCTGTGGTTATTTTTTGTGCTTTTACATTCTAAGGACATACAGATGATAATACAGTTATGAATTGAGTTAATGTCTTATTTTGAAGGCTAGAAATATAGCAAAAGTATGTAAATTTACTTTTTATTAGTTTATTGTTCTTTCCCCTTAGAATGTAATTTTCTGAGCTCTAAATGGATTACTGTATCTCGTAAATCTGATTATAAGCCCTTTGTTAGAGATTCCATTTCATTTTCTTTTACTGTAGCAATGCATATGTCATTATTTAGAGAGAAGGCGCTCAATATGTTTAATTGTCATTGGCAGCATGTTGGTTATAGGATATGTGAGCTCTGCAGAACTCGTCTTTGTTCTGCTCCAGTCCTAAGGCAGGGCTTCATTCCCAGGGAAAGAGGGAGGTCCTCTTCTGACAGGTTCTCAGGGCTAGAATGTTTTCTGTATTTGGGAAGCATTCCTGTGTCCGTCTTTTGAGATGGGGCTTCTGAATCTGGTGAGATTTAAACACGTGAGTATCTGTGAGGACTCTGCTGTAAAAAAGTACACCTAGTGTGTTTTTTATATCTTTTGTTTTATAGACTCATAGAGTCATCTAGATTGGAAGGGACCTTTAAGACCATTGAATCCAACCATTAACCTAAAACTGCCAAAACCACAACTAAACCATGTCCCTAAGCACCACCTCTACCCCTCTTTTAAATACCTCCAGGGGTGGTGATTCAACCACTTCCCTGGGCAGCCTCTTCCAATGTTATACTGAAACAGACATGTTAATTCACAGATGCTCTTAAGAGTTGTACACTTTGCTATGTCTTATAAATACTGTGCCATTTGTGAAATGGCTGCAGAACCTGGCAGGCGAGGTTGTTTTATTGTAGGCAAGCACAGCTACAAGAATTGTCTGGCAAAAGCATCTTCAGGGTTCTTTTAGAATTGGAGGAACTAGCAATGAGAGGGTACAAACACTACCTAGTCTGTTCTCAGAACAGCGTGCATTCAAACTTGCTCTAGACACCAGGTTTCTTTTGTGTCCTGTTGCAGAGATTGTTTGAAAACATGTGAGAAACAAAATCCAGGGCCTTCACTATAAGAAGAGTTTTCAATAATGTTAAAAATGATGTTTCCCAGTGAATTACCAGACTCTTACTAGGGTCAAAGCATGGACTTTCTTTTTTTCCCCCTCATAAGTAGAGTAGCTCTGTACTATTTCTTACTCTCCGCTTTGGGAAGGACCAGTTTCCACCAGTTTCTTTATTTTCCAGTCCTAACCAGCCTTATCCTATTCCCCCTTCCCCCACTTCGGTCATGTATCTCTATTTTTGTGGACATGATCAAGAAAGAGCCAGGAAAACAAATTTTATGTTTA
>VWZL01001304.1:827707-979495 GCA_013396915.1 Stercorarius parasiticus | reverse complement strand
CGCCCCAAACTGTTAGGGGATTGAAAAAACAAAACAAAACAAAACCACCAAAAAAAAAACCAAACTGGAAAAAGTCATCACTGCCAAATGCATTTTGTGGAAAGCATCTAATTCCACTTTAAATCTTAGCCTTCAATCCCCTGTATACAATTTAGGATATGTTCCTCAGCTCCATGAAGCTGCAGGTCATTTCCCAGGGCTTAGTGACAGAATACTGTTTTTATGAACTTGCTTAAGTTCATGAGGATGCTTAGTCCCTGAGAAAAGTGCTCCTTACTATTACTTTATATTCTTTCTCTACTGTTGTGTTTCTGTCTCTCTTTTTTCCTCTGTATGTATTTCCCTACAGCAATTCTCATAAGTTTACGCTGTTTCTCTCCCACTTCCCTTTCTGTCTTTTAAAGTAATCAGCAATTAAATAGCTAAGATTATATTACTTAGCTACTAAGTATTATCTCATATTCTGTATGTTTTATAAGCTCCTCTGGCTGTACCCTCAATATCTTGGGGCTGATGTGAGCCTCAGGGATAAATAGAGTAATTAAGAAACTTCACATCAATAATTTCCAGAGTTCGCCTGCCATGTTTACTTCTATGGCTTGGAGGAGTTTGTTTCTCAGAATGTGTTTCCATTTGAAAGAATCTAAATGTCTTACCAGTCAGATTTTTTTATTATTATTATTTTTTTAATGATAGAAGCATTTACCTGGTTGGTTTTTTTTCAGGGGAAGGTATTTTTTTTTGTGTTGGAGAGACCAGGATGATGTTTAAAAATAAAAACATCTCAGGCAGACCTGCTTTTTAACAGTAGTAGGCACTTGTTTTCTAGAAAGCCTCGCATCAGGTTCTCTGTTTTTGCAGGTATGGACAGAAAACAGTAGGATGATGGTAGCTTTTTTCTCCAGGGTAACAGTTGTGGCAGTAGTGTCACAGAAGGTGTGATTTATGTGCCACCTCAGTTGTGAGACTGTCCAAACTTCAGTAGTTTTGTCTTACAAATTTTTCTTCTTTCATTATTCAAACCACAAGAGGGCACTGAATATTTTCGGGTTATCTCTAAATAAGTATAATCATTCCCTAAGTAGTTGTACTCTGAGATACTTTTAGGTATGGGATTTCTATTATTTGCTACATTTCATAAAATATAACGAATCTTTTATATGTTTTCGGGATTGAGAGACTGTCTGGGGTCATTCCAATCTACAGAAAGAATATTTCTAATTTACTTTAAAACCTCAAACTTAACACGTTTACTTGTGTGATTTCTCATCTGTGGTAAGCAAGCTGCGTTCCCCTAGGACTCCACTCTGGGATGAACTGAGTCACCCCAATTCACCAATGAACATAAAACGTAACCTGTTGATGCAAACTCCATGTACTTGTCAGACCTTTCCTTCCCCAAACTCGTTTTTTTGGAGGTTGTCTTTAAACCCGAAGCGTTGCAGTGCGCGTAGGAATCACACGGGGGCATCTGAGGACTGTTGCATTCTGTGACAACGAGCCCATAGGGCTATTACTGAATTTTGAGTTTTTGCTTTCTGAAACTGCACCCATGTCAGCGACCTTGCTAATTACATTTCCCAGCTGCCGCGGTGAGGAGATCAGCCTGGTGCCAAGTACAGGTATGCTTCATTATCCCTTCAGATTGCTTAAGTCTTTTAAGTTGTTCTGTGGCTGGACACGCAGCAGTTCGGGGTTGCTACAGGTCTCTGGAATGAAGACAGAAATTCCCCCAGCTAAGGCTCATGCTCTGCCATCTCAGAGAGAACTAGGTATCCCTGGAGTACGCTTCTGTAGTGGCATGATACTTAGTGGCCAGCTACAGCCGCTTTAGTAGCCGCATACCAGTCACAGTTTGTTCCACACTGTAATCTGATTCCTATTTACCATAGAATATGCTTGTATAAAAACTTGTTGGACATGATTCAGATTCCTCTGAAAGGGGGAGAGGTGTAATCCTGTATGAGTAATTATTTAATTTGTGAAACATTGTTTTCTCACACAAAAGAAAGGGTAACTGTTAAAGCACCTGTCTGAAGTGGCAGTGGGCAGCAAGGGGTGCAATGTTACACACCCTGGCTTCTGCTGTTTGCTTTTTTAACCTTTTTAATTTACCTGTAGCTAAGCAGTGGGAGGAAACTGGAGGTCTGCTTCATTTTCTTGATAACTCTTAATCAAAGCAAACCTGTCTCATTTGCTCCTCTGCAAGAAGATGGAACACTTGATTTGATATCTGCTTTAATTTTCACTTTTTTACATTATATTCCATATGATGCCCACCAGGTTTGTAAACACTGGACTTTCCTGACTTGAAATACTTGGGTGTTCAACTCGAAACTTTTTGGATTTGGTTGAGGGTCTCTTATCTTGCAGGTTTATCTGACAACTCTTATCTTCACTGGTGCTTTTGCCTCATCACCAAGGAGATACTATTGTAATGTTATCCCCATTTGGGAGATTAACTGAAAAAGTGAAACTAATTTGTGCAAGATAATGCAGGAAGTTTGAGACAGAGTGAGGAACAATCTGCTGAGAATAATACACCATTTTAATATCCTCCTACTATATTCGGTCTATAAGCACTGCTAAGTGAGGTACATAATGCTCTACAAGCCAGCACTTTTCAAGATTATTTACTGAATTCATATCACTTGAAGTTGACATTGAAACTCATGATCAGTCAGGTTCCACCCAAATGTCAACAAGCAATCATGAATCACCGTTGTTCACTGAGCAGTATACCGATAGCAAAATTATCAAAGCATCTGTGCTGAAACGCAGAAGATCAACAAACCTATTCAAATGTGAAACTACCTACAAAAAATGCTAGAAAATCTCTGTCTGTATAGAGCTATTTTTAGTTGTTTCTGTGGTTCTCTGTAGTTAGCTGACATTGCATTTTGAAATTAAGTTCCTTTGGCTTTTAAAAAGAGCATTCTCACTCTCCTGTACGCCACTTATTTTTTCCAGTCTCTTTGCCCCCATTACTGTCTCTTCCCGTTTTATTATCTGCAGATGTAGCTTTACGAAGAAGACTAAAGCACGTGATGTTTCCCATCTGCGTTGGGCGATGCCTGATGGATGTTCCTTCTGCAACAAGACAGCGGGATAACGAGCACTGCAGTATTATGATTACCTGCGCTGCAGTGGTGCCCACTGGCCACAGTGCTACTGGGCAGACACAGAGAGACGGTCGGTGCCCGTCCAAGGGAACACACTCTCTGCTCCATGGTGCTTACCATCTGCCTGGTGCCGGCCAAGTGAACTCAGCAGGAGATCCAAGCGGTCACTGCAACAGATCTGCAGCAAGCTCCACATCAAGTTCTGATGTCTTTCCTTTTTGTTGCTTCTACTAGCGGTAAGGGAGTGTGTGGAACTATGGGGAGAGAAATGTAATTGACTGGCAAAAGCTCAGATTTTGCAGGTGTCTCTTGTAGTTACTCAGGGCTCATTAGATAGCTTAGCACCCATAAAAGCTGTGAAACATGTTCAAGGCAAAGAATTGCAAGAAAGGAAAAAGCAATCAACGAGCTAAAGACCTGCTCCTTCTGCTTTGTGTTTAATGTTTTTACTTTTCCTCAAACACAGAGCTTGTAGTCAGGACACCGATGATCCGCAGATCAAAATGGTAATGTAAATAACGTCCTTGAATTCCACAGGTCCCTGACTGTATCAAGAAAGGACGCACATTACTTTTGGCTGTTGTATGCCAAGTAACTGTAGAATGAAGACGAGATCTAAGACTGCTGTTCTTTTTGTACATCTGAAAATGCACACCATCTATTCAAATAAGTTGCACTGTCCTTTACTAATTCATCTCCAGTAACACTCAGTTATTTCTTACTGTGGGCCTTGGTCTTAGAAGTATGATATGGTGATAGTGCTTTTCATCTTCAAAGAAAAATGCAAGGAGTCATGTAGCAAACCCCTTAAGGAAAATAAGGGGTAAGTAAATTGCCTGAACATAGACAGTAAGTCAGTGATAAAGCAAGATGTTTGTCATTGTAGAGAATGTGGTTACAAAAGTAGATAAGGTCTGTAGAAACAATCTTCCATGATTAGATAGAATAAAAACTTCCTTAAGATTGCCCATCTATTACTTTCTCCTCAACATGTATTAAAAAACCATTTAGCTACTTCATGGGTGACACTTGAAATTAAGGCAGAAGTTCTTGGCATAAAAAATCCTGACAGTCTGTTGTTCATATATTGTTTAACTTTCTGTTGCTTGTTTTATTATACCAGATGACTGGTTGAGGTGTCAAAACTCTGAGTTTAACTAGTTAAAAAGCAGTGTGAATTGGAGGAAGAATCTGTATAGCGACTGTATTTTACAATGCAGTGTTAGCATATAACTTTGATGCCTTCTCTGTTTGGTGTTACTATATGCCAATTCCAACACCTTCTAGTGTTTTTCTGGGTAATTCACTTTTTAGTCAGTCCTGAGAGCAGTGATGGTCTTGACACAGAGGTTCATACAGCCCTTCTTTGGGACAGGAAAATCATCCTCCTATCTCCAATTTCAAAGAGGTTGGTGTGAGGTCTCAGTGCTGGTAGATGCATCTTAGAAGTGGGGATGTGGGAGAGAGAGAGCAGATCGTTTTGATTGTTTGCATGTAAAAGAGACCAAAGAAGTAGAAAAACAGGCTTTTAGCCTTTCCTCCAACACCAAGTAGTAAGACCAAAAAATGTACTATTCCTTTGAGTTCATCATATTCCACCACCTCAAGAAAACACTTGTAATGTACTGTAATCAAGGAATAATGGGTGAAGCTACACTAGCCTTTTAGTTTTGATCAAGGGTGTATTTTTTTAAGCATGTATTATCGTCATTACCATTCCCACTTACCATGCTTTAGTTCCCATAACAGAGCAATTTTGGAGTGTCCAAATTGAATTCCTTTGATTTGAAACTAAACCAGAATATGTTCTTCAGATCCCCACCTAATGCAGTCCAGTTGCTGCCACTTGCTGTCCAGTCCTTGGGATCAAATCAGAGCCAGTCTGAAATAAAATCCTTTGAGACGTGTACAGCATAGGTGCCAGGCTCTTAGCACAACGTGTTTCAATGTATGGATCTGTTCCAGTTGGTTTGAAGTACTTGTTATTGAGGACATAACCAATCTAACCTGGAGAGGCTCCAAAAGGAGAACTACTATCTTCTCCCAGCAGCTGAAGATAACTGTGCAGAATTCAAGGACTGCTGAACTTGCAGAAGAGATCTTGACAAAAGAGCTTTTCAACCTCCCAGATATCACCGATTTAAGAACCGTTGACACCATCATTACTGGTGGGTAGAGGATTACAATACTTATTGTTACTTCTGTAGAAAAAACCCTAACAATATAAGAACAACAATATCTACAGCTGCTACTTCTCAATGTATCAGCAATGAAATATGTGTGGATCTGAGTGTCAAGAAATTGTTCTGGTGTTCTCATTACTTAGGAATAACTCATTCTTATTAGCTTTCTTATCAGCTCTGATACTTGAAACAGTATGAGGAATGTTATTAATTTTGGCATAATCATTTCATTGAATCATAGAATCATTTAGATTGGAAAAGACCTTTAAGATCATCAAGTCCAACCTTTAACCTAGCACTGCCAATTCCACCACTAACCCATGTCCCTAAGCACCACATCTACCGTCTTTTAAATACCTGCAGGGATGGTGACTCAACCACATCCCTGGGCAGCCTGTTCCAATGCTTCACAACATTTTTGGTGAAGAAATTTTTCCTAATATGCAATCTAAACCTCCCCTGGTGCAACTTGAGGCCATTTCCTCTTGTCCTTCCTGTTGCTTGTTACTTGGGAAAAGAGACTGACACCCACTTCACTACAGCCTCCTTTCTGGTATTGTAGAGAGCAACAAGGTCTCCCCTCAGCCTCCTTTTCTCCAGGCTAAACAACCCCAGTTCCCTCAGCGGCTCCTCATATGACTTGTTCTCTAGACCACTCATCAGCTTCANGTGACCCAAGTGCAGGACCCGGCACTTGGCCTTGTTGAACCTCACACCATTGGCCTTGGTCCATTGATCCATCCTGTCCAGGTCCCTCTGCAAAACCATCCTACCAAGCAGATCAACACTGCCACCCAACTTGGTGTTTTCTGCAAACTTACTGAGGGTGCACTCAACCCCCTTGTCCAGATCATTGATAAAGATACTAAACAGAACTGGCTCCAGTACTGAGCCCTGGGGAACACCACTTGTGACCAGCTGCCAACTGGATTTAACTCCATTTGCTACAACTCTTTGGGCCTGGCCATCCAGCCAGTTTTTTACCCAGCGAACAGCATCCCCATACAAGCCATGAGCAGCCAGTTTCTCCAGGAGAGTGCTTTGCGAAATGGTGTCAAAGGTTTTACTAAAGTCCAGGTAAACAACATCCACAGCCTTTCCCTCATCCACTAACCTGGACACCTCATCATAGAAGGAGACCAGGTTAGTAAAGCAGGACCTGCCTTTCATAGACCCATACTGACTGGGCCTGATCACCTGGTTGTCCTCTATATACTGCATGATGGCACTCAAGAGTATCTGCTCCATAACCTTCCCCAGCACCGAGGTCAGACTGACAGGCCTGTCATACCCCGGATCCTCCTTGCAGCCCTTCTTGTAGATGGGTGTCATGTTCACTAGCCTCCAGTCAACTGGGACCTCCCCAGTTAGCCAGGACTGCTGATAAATGATGGAAAGTGGCTTGGTGAGCACTTCCACCAGCTCCCTTAGTACCCTTGGGTGGATCCCATCAGGACTTTTGTGTGTCAAAGTGGTGTAGCAGGTCACTAACCATTTCCCCTTGGGTTATGTTCAAACTGCTCCCCATCCCTGTTGTCCACCTCAGGGGGCTGGGTCCCCTGAGAACAGCTGGTCTTGTTATTAAAGACTGAGGCAAAGAAGGCATTAAGTACCTCAGCCATTTCCTCATCCTTTGTCACTGTGTTTCCCCCAGCACCCAATAAAGGATGGAGATTCTCCTTAGCCCTCCTTTTGTTGTTAATGTATTTATAGAAACATTTTTTATTCTTTTACGGCAGTAGCCAGATTAAGTTATACTTGGGCTTTGGCCTTTCTAATTTTCTCTCTGCTTAACCTCACGACATCTTCATAGTCCTCCTGAGTTGCCTGCCCCTTCTTCCAAAGATCATAAACTCCCCCTTTTTTTTTTCCTGAGTTCCATGCAAAGCTTTCTCTTTTTTTCTGTCTTTTTCCCCACCAGCTTGTCTTTCAGCACATGGGGACAGCCTGCTCCTGCACCTTTAAGATTTCCTTCTTGAAGAATGTCCAGCCTTCCTGGACTCCTTTGCCCTTCAGGACGCCTCCCAAGGGACTCTGTCATCCAGTCTCCTAAACAGGCCTAAGTCTGTCCTCTGGAAGTCCAAGGCAGCAGTTCCGCTGACCCCTCCTTACTTCTTCAAGAATCAAAAACTCTATCATTTAGTCATTGCTATTACCAAGACAGCCTCCAACCATCACATGACCCAGAAGTCCTTCTCTGTTTGCGAACAGTAGGTCCAGTGGCACACCTTCCCTAGTTGGCTCCCTCACCAGCTGTGTCAGGAAGTTATTTTCCACACACTCCAGGCACGTCCTAGACTGTTCCCTCTGAGCTGTATTATATTTCTAGCAGACATGGGATAAATTGAAATCCCTCATGAGAAGAAGGGCTAGTGATTGTGAGACTTCTCCCAGCTGCTAATAGAGTGTTTTATCTGCCTCTGCATCCTGGTTGGGCAGTCTATAACAGACTCCCACCATGATATCTGCCTTGCTGGCCTTCCCCCCTGATTCTTACCCATAAACACCCAACCCTGTTGTCACCATCATTAAGCTCTACCCAGTCAAAACAATCCCTAACATACAGGTCTACCCCATGACCTCTCCTTCCTTGCTTATCCCTTCTGAAGAGTTTATAGCCATCCATTGCAGCACCCCAGTTGTGCGAGTCATCCCACCATGTTTCTCTAATGGCAACTATATCATAATTTTCCTGTTGCACAATGGCTTCCAGCTCCTCCTGTTTGTTGCCCATGCTACGTGTATTGGTGTACATGCACTTCGTTTTAGGAGTCTATATTTACAATACAAAATCTAAATGCCATTTTTAGGTTTTATGACATTCTAACCAGGTAGTTGGTCTGGGAAAGTAAAAGGTTAGTCAAGTCTGATCATACAATTACCACAAGTACCTTCAGTTTAAGCATAAGAAGAAACTGTGGCAATTTCAGCATTCTCTGGCAGCTAGTAAGTGGGACAGATGGCTGAAGTTGGAAGAAACTAAAACTCCAAAGAGTACCAGACAGAGGTGATAGTAAAATGGTACTGATATTTAAAAAATTAATATTTATGGAATTTTTAAGTAATCCAGAAGAATACATTATTTGAGTTAGTGACAAATACAGTGTTTCACATATATCAACGATAGAAATGGCATTGCCTTTTCTAACAGCAAGATACTGAAATTATGTTGCTGACAGATTTTTTTTTTTATGTGCATACATTTCCTATTTTCATTTTCTGTCAAAAAACACAAGAGTCTTGCCAAGAGTCTTGCTAGCTTTCAGTTGTTCAAAAGGTTTTATTCACTGAATCACAGGATGGTTGAGGTGGGAAGGCACCTCTGGAGATCGCCTAGTCCAACAACCCTGCTAACAGCAGGTTGCTCAGGGCTGTGTCTGGTTGGATTTTGACCGTCTCCAAGGATGGAGACTCCACAACTTCTCTGAGCAACTTGTTCCAGTGCTTAAAATCCCTTTGAATAAAAAAAGGTTTTCTTATATTTAAATGAAATTTCCTATATTTCAATGTATCCATTTCCTCTGTGTTTCCATTTGCTTGTGTCCATTTCATCCTGTACTTGAGTTTGTGTCCAATACTTTTTCTCACAGCAGTGCTTAAAACTAGTTAAAGTATATGATAGTTACTATAATATAGTAATGATGGAATTTGCTTACTGAGCAAGAAAAAGTTATATAAGTTAATAGTTAATGAAAGGACAAAGGTTTTGATTTATGGTATTTACTGTCTTAAAACCATGTTGGTCTGAAATTCTTTCCATGCATCTGTTGACTGGATAACAACATGCGTTGGTTTTCTGTGTCTGTGCTCCTAATTTGTCTGCTTCTTCAGGTGGTCTGGAGTAAGGTAAGTAAACAAAGAACGCATATGCAATGCAACGCAGCTTAAGATGACTTTGAGAGGAAAAGACTTAAGTATGTCACTTTTGCAAAATAAGAATTTTGTTGTCATCTGCGTGGAAGAGCGAGAAAAATGTCTATTTCCTCGGGGTCTTAGTGCTGCTATTCTGAATAGGCCTGGCTATACATGGGAAGAGCTTATCTTGCATTCCCCATCTAAGCAAAAAGTCCACTAGTATTCGAAGTAACGTTGCCAGAACAGCAAGTCTGGGGCTAGAAACCAAGATAAGTATTAAAATTTATTTTGCTACTCCATATTTGAATGGAAATATATATATTTTTTTTTCTGTAACACCATATATTTGATATTGAAATTGATACCTTTGTAGCCACTGGATATGCTTTCTAATTACTGTTCCTCCAATCCAGCTGAGCTGTTTAATGCCAAAAAAAAACAATTGAGATTTTGTATTTCCTGTATTTTGTACTGAAATGTAGTATTTTCCTCATCTTGTGATAATTTATTGTAGAGGCTAGGAATTTTGGTGATACATGATATAATTATTTCAGAGAACAAAACCCTGTTGAAAGTTCATTTCAGCTGTTCATTGCTTCAGGGTAATCTACAAAGTAGTTATTGTGACACTAGCTAAGTGGAATAACGTTATCTATTTTAAGTTATGCAACTTAAGTGTCTGATTCTAGCTCCAACATCTCACTGTGGCTGTTGTGTCCTCTTCCTCTCCACGAACACATGCTGATGCATGTCCCTAAGTCAAGAGCTCAACCTCATGTCCCCAGCTTTCCCATAGTCCTCCTGTATCCCCCGCTACCCCAGCCTCGTACTTCCCTTGTATTTCAGCTGCCCATCACAACTAACTGTTCCTCTGTTTCCAACCTTTTGCAAACACAAGTCTCGGCCTTGTTTAGATTCTTCTACAGGCTTTGGCAAAGCAAGTAGTAGGTGACACAAGGTGCTACTAACATCTACAAGCTATCACACATTGAATTGGCTCCTAATAACCAGGTCCTGTGTGAGAGAGGGGCTTCTGATCATCAGGGCTAATTATTTCCATGTGCCTTATGGCCAGGAAGAGCTCCTTTTGTATTTCTGGATGCCGATAGTAAAAGTTAGATAGTCCAGAGAAAACACTGGTAAGTTAGGGTGTCTCATCTAAACTGGTTGACTGTACTCCATCTGAAGTTCATGGTGAGACGGGGAAATCTTCATGGAGTGACTTATCACATCCTTGAATAGAAGTCCAAGCTAGGTGAGGTGGATCGTCTTCAGGAGATGCCAGGGCATCATGGTGGTACCATGCCTATTTTAGGCACAGATTAATTATGTATGCAATTACCCATTTGTTTCTCCACTGGTTACCGAGTGAGTTTATTTACCTAGTTTTTATGTGACTACAATAGGTGAGATGTTTACCACCTGTTTAAGATGCACCCAGTTCTGGGCTCCCCGGTTCAAGAAGGACAGGGAACTGCTGGAGAGGGTACAGCAAAGGGCTACAAAGATGATTAGGGGACTGGAACATCTCTTTTACGAGGAAAGGCTGAGGGACTTGGGTCTTTTCAGTCTGGAAAAAAGACAACTGAGGGGGGATCTTATCAATGCTTATAAATACTTAAAAGGTGGATGTCAGGAGGATGGGGCCAGGCTCTTTTCAGTGGTGCCCAGTGACAGGACAAGGGGTAACAGGCACAAACTTGAGCATAAGAAGTTCCATCTCAACATGACGAGCAACTTTACTTTGAGGGTGGCGGAGCATTGGAACAGGCTGCTGGTGGAGGTGGTGGAGTCTCCGTCTCTGGAGACATTGAAAACCCACCTGGACGTGTTCCTGTGCAACCTGCTCAAGGTGACCCTGCTTTGTCAGGGGGGTTGGACTAGATGATCTCCAGAGGTTCCTTCCAACCCCTACCATTCTGTGATTCTGTGATTCTGTGAATTATTTGCCAGTTTAGTGTGCTCATAAGCCATGGTTAGACCAACCTTTAATGTAACTAAATTCACATAAACCATGTTGTTTGCCAAAGTTAGGGACTAATATTATAAATGTTCAGAATTTTTTGTGTGTGTGGATTTAAAGGTAGCATTGGTTAACCTAAATTTTAGACTTCTCTTTGGTACACTGCAGGTAATATAACCTTCCTCTCTATGTGAATATGAACTGTGAATCTGTTACTTATTTACAGCCTTTCAGACTAGAAATGCATCATGTAGGTCTCAGTTGTCAGGCTGGTATTGAGACCAAAGCCGTTGCTACTCGAACGAGTAATACTTATACGCAGAGATACTCCTTTTGAAACTGAGTATTTTGCTGTTGCGATTCACAGGACTAAAGATCTAGTTTTGTTGAGAAGGAAGTGGAAAGGAGTGATGAAAGGGATTCCTTCAGCATAAAACATTCAGTGACAGTTTTTAGATACTGAGGACAAGCTTGGATTTCAGTTGATTGCTGAATTTGTTATTCTTCAGCTGTGGACTCACATTTTGGTTTATGCAGCAAAAGTACTGCTGGACTTAGCTACATTGATTTCAGTTTGTGAGCTTTTCCTGCAGATAGAGGAGCTTTTCCATGAGCTAGCTAGATTTTACCTTTAGCAGGATTATATTTACTGATTAGTAGGTATGGGAACATTGTAGTTTACAATTATTGGAACTGTAGAAGCATTCTACTGTCCGTTAATGGTTAGAAGGCGATTCAACATATATGGGTATGATCCTTCTCCTCCATCAATAATCTTTAATAGAAAAGGTGATAGTGTGATTTAAATTTTTGGATATAGCAAGATTTACTTGGCATTTTTTTCTTCCACTTGAGCTAGAAATCTGTGTGAGAGTGGGATTTTTAAAGCAAATGAAGTCTTCAAAATGTGCGTTACACACTTTGCCCGTGTACTTTCAACTTGTTTTGTAAGCTGCACTTTCATTTCAAAACTTGAATACGTGAACTGGATACTGTCTTACACACATCCAGTGTAAGAAATGCGATGAGAGGATATATCTGCAATAGAACTTCAGAATGTAAGAGTCTATTGACATTTCAGTTTTATGGATGATTTGTCTGGAAAAGATATATCGGGTTATTAAACTGTATCTGTATACAGTTATATGCTTAATATTTTTTCTGAAGTCCCCATACTTATTTATCATGTTTCAATGTAAACCTGAATAATACCAGTTAGCTCAGTGAAATGTGAGATCAAAATCAATCCTTCAGCATTTGCATCTGCCCAACTCTGGAAACAGTTTTTCAATGGTCTTGGTCACTTTTCCACAGTGACATTGGGTTTTTAAGAGTTGGATATCTTAAAATCTACCAGATTTTGAAAAAATCTAAAACCGTGACGTACTGAAACAGGGAAGTTTCAGGAGAAATCAGGTCAGGAAACGGATTATACTTAATGTTTTTTGTAACCAACACTTCAAGGTCAAAATCCTGCCTTTAGACTCAGCAAGGATATACGTGAGTGGTAGTTTTCATTAAGAAAATGAAGCAGCAGCAGACGTTGTTGATTAAAAACTTTGCCTGTTTATATAACATTTAGATATTAAGTATTTGCTTACGCCTGCTCATACCAGTTAGGCATTATCTCTCTTAATCCTATAAATTGTAGCCTCTACTTGGTTAGGCAAAAAATAGGTTTCCCCTCTTAGGCAGTCAGAATAAGTGATCAAAATCTGACAAAAACTGTGAAGCAACAGTTTGAGTTAATTTTAGTTCAATCAAAATGATAAAATGAGATTTCCGGCTTTTGCATTTACAATATTTTTTTCTGCCATTTGCTTAAGTTTTCACAACACAGTCATTTAAGACTGAAAATGAGTCTTTCATTAAAAAGCTAAAATAGGACATTCTGACAATTTCAAAGCTTTCTTTCTGAACCTTTTCCAAATGAAGAAATTTCATTGAATTTATTTATTTTTTCTACGTTTGGTTAAAGTTTTTACATGAACATCAGCAGTTTTAGGGCCCACAGTTACGTTTGCCCTCAAAATTGTTGCCATCGTTACGCGCCAAAAGCCAGGTCTAGAAAAACATATGCATTTGAATCTCTCTTGAATATTCTGGCCATGCTATTTTCTTATCCATCATACAGATGATAGAAATATTACCAAAATTAATATTCTTTTGGACAGCATGGATTTATTTTTTGCCGTTTTTCAACATGCTGATCTCGTATTCTTCATTGCTTTTAATGGAGGTTGCAGGTGCTTATCACACTGAAAAATAAGTCCGACAAGCAAAACTGCATGTACAAAAGTTAACAAATTATTTATATGGAGAAATAAAAACAGTTGGGGATGGGGAGGGAACAATAGTAAAAATGAAAGTAAAAATCCCACCCTGCTTCACAGAATTGCTGTTATATCTTCCCATTTTCTGTATCTGTAATGTATATTGCCAGACCTTAGAATTTGAATGCTTTTTACCTTCAGTTTGTGAACTTCTTTTCAAACATATGAATATAAGACTTCTGGGGAGAAACAGGAAAACCCACCCACCTACAATTGCTGCGAAAGGCTGTTCATGATTTTACTCACTGCATGAGAAATAATTGCATAGTATTACATCAAGTGTGTTCAAACCAGTCCAAAATGAAGTGCTTAGTCCAATAAAAGAATATGGATTATATTCTATGGGCATGTTAAGGCAAGGAAAATTGTGCTATGTATATCTCACAGAATCATAGAATCATGGAATCATAGAATGGTTCAGGTTGGAAAGGACCTTAAAGATCTTCTAGTTCCAACCCCCCTGCCACTGGCAGGGACACCTCCCACTAGACCAGGCTGCTCAAAGCCCCATCCAGCCTGGCCTTGAACACTTCCAGGGACAGGGCATCCACAACTTCCCTGGGCAACCTGTGCCGGTGTCTGACCACCCTCACAGTAAAGAATTTCTTCCTAATGTCTAATCTAAATCTCCCTTTTTCAGTTTGAAACCGTTACCCCTTATCCTGTCACTACACTCCCTGATAAAGAGCCTCTGCCCATCTCTCCTGTAGGTCCCCTTTAGGTACTGGAAGGCTGCTCTAAGGTCTCCCTGGAGTCTTCTCTTCTCCAGGCTGAACAACCCCAACTCTCTCAACCTGTCCTCAGAGGAGAGGTGCTCCAGCCCTCTGATCATCTTCGTGGCCCTCCACTGGACCCATTCCAACAGGGCATGTCCTTCTTGTGCTGAGGACTCCAGAGCTGCACACAGTACTCTACGTGGGGTCTCACCAGAGCAGAGTAGACGGGCAGAATCACCTCCCTTGACCTGCTGGCCATGATTCTTTTGATGCAGCCCAGGATGCGGTTGGCTTTCTGGGCTGCAAGTGGGCACCGCCTGCTCATGTTGAGCTTCTTATCCACCAGCACCTCCTTCTCCTTTGAGCTGCTCTCAGGCCATTCTCTGCCCAACCTGTACTTGTGCCTGGGATTGCCACGACCCAGGTGCAGCACCTTGCACTTGGCCTGATTGAACTTCATGAGGTTCACATAGGCCCACCTCTCAAGCTGTCTCATTATGGTCTTGCTCCACTGTGGAACTTGGATTTTGGACATTGCAGAAACAGCCTTTGAGTTGGTAGTGCTGAGGTAAACAGAGCCCAGCTAAGGCACTGAACTGGGCCTGAGCTGGCCTGGAGTCTGCACCCAGTCCTTCAAAAACTTGCTGTGTGACACCGGACAACTCATTCTGTTCCCCCACCGTCAGATTTATGATGGAAAGTCAAGCTTAGCTTCTATGGGTTCTGTACAGCACCTGACTTGATTTAATAGAAACAATAGGCTCTTTTTTTCCCATTTGTGAAAGACTGTTATGCACTGTCCGAGTTGGGAGAGAAAAACAATTGTGAAAACTTCACAGAAGCAGCGCTGGGCGGCTTACTTTTTGGGCAACCTGAAGTGGAGCACATAAGCAAATAAACATTTCCAGTCAAATGAGAAGGCAGCATGTCCAGTCAATCCAATACAAAGCCATGCGCTAAGTGCTGTCAGTTGAGCTTAAATCTCATCTCTAATACTGTTGAGAGTAACACGAGCTGCATTTCATTATGTGCCTTTCTAATAATATCTAATAATATCTTTTTTTTCTTCCCTCTCCCCAGCCTGCTCCGGAGACAACTGGTGAGTTCTGTTTAGAGATCTATTTGTATGCACGGGAGGCAGTCAACAAAACCAGCTGCTCATAAACATTGCTAGGACAGACACAGATTTATAATTACTGTTATTGTTATTGCATTAATTTTCACACTTCATAAAGATAACAGCAAGGGCTAATGTCCTACCTCACTTGTCTTTTTATTTTTCAGAAATAGATGTAGATGGAGGAATTGATCAAGACATCTTTGACATCAATGAAGGTTTTTAAAATTCAGTTTCTCTTTTAATTTTTTTTGGTGATTTTCATTACGGTAGCCACAGATCAATACAATAACTGAATGTTAAATCTCCTCTTCCCTTTAGCTTTAGGACTAGACCTTTTTGAGGGAGACATCAAACTTGACAGGGTGAGTTCAAATACAAAATACAAAACCGGCAATGTGTCATTGACTTACACAATGTGAATTATCACTGGCTTGGAAATGATTGATGCATCCTGCTCCTACTAACAGTAAATGCTGTTTATGTAACAATAAACTGATAATGTTTGGGAATAGTTTTCTACCAAATGTCATAGACAACAACAGAGTCGGGTGCATTTGCAGAAACATTATCCAAATAAGGTTGGGTTAGTCATTAGATCAATATTATTAGCTTCTTGTTTCCTTTACTGTGGTTTTTAGATTTGTACTTTTAAGAGATTCAGCAGCACTGATCACATCCAGACAGGTTTATATAAAAGATTCTTAATTTATCAACACAATGTTTATTATGAGCCAATTAAATTTACAGACCGGTGCTGCAAAACCTTCATCATGGAAGTAGATTCACTAAAAGCAATGGAAAAATTAGATCTGTAATATCACATTTTAAAGCATCTGTCCAGTATCCCTATCTGATCAATTAATAAAAATAAATAAAAATTACATAGCATGTTGCATCTCCTAATAGAAACCCCAAAAGTGTCTTGTACCCCTGAAAATCAATAATGTTTTGTTCTACCTTTTGGTGAACTGCTTTGGCTTGGGCATATCAGTGGAAGCAAGGAAAGCACTTTCTAAGGGCACAGGAACTAACCCTTGCATTACAAAAAGTTAGAGAATTACTAATCTCTGTGCAGTTTTCAGGACTTTAGAACTTAATGCTTCCCACAGGAGCTGAAGCTGTCTTCACACATGCATCAAAATCTCAGTTTCTTTGTATGGAGAAAATGCTACAGAAGTTGGAGATACTGGTAGAAGGGAGTGAAGGGATTTCAAACCCAAGCCTTAGACATCTGAATGATCTTCCAAAGTTTTTGAGCTCTTTGATTTCTTACATGGACTTGTGGAGACATGCTTTGCTTTAGCACTATTGTAGTCTCTGATCTTAAACCACTTTTTACTAGGGACTGCATAATTATTTTCTTTCTCGGATGCAGGAACGAAACTCCATCATTGGTGACAACTATCGGTGGCCCCATGTTATCCCCTACGTCCTTGAAGATAGCCTGGGTACAGTATTTGCCCTTGACAATGTCTGTATGTCATGTTGACTGAAATGTTAAAAACAGGTTGATCTAGATACTGTAGCACTTTAGTCTTGTAAGTTTTGAGCAGGACATTTCCCACAGCAGGATTGGGCCATGGTATGCACAAGCAGGGTATATCATCTTGGTGTCGGTGCTGGCTCTCACCTCCTTTCTTGGATGGTTCTTACCCTGCCATTGCAATGGCCCTGCAGATTCATTTGATCTTAAAAGCATATGTCTGAGACATGAAACTGTACTAAGCAGAAGGAGAAACAGGGCATTGAAGAACTTTTTAAAGCAAGAAAACTTACCTGGCCATTTACATCATCTGCAGCAAATTGGCATTCTGGCAGGCAACACGGTTTGCAATGGCACATTGCTGTTGTGGGGCCAGGGCCAGGTCATACCTTGTCTCTACCCCTTCAAATCCACCCAGCTGTGGGTCTGCACGGCAGAGGCAAGCAGTGAGACAGGGGGCTTGAGTTCTTACTGTGTACCGCATGGGGAGATTGTGCCCTTACTACACAATGTGGCGGGAAAAAAAATCACCCACTCCCAGTTAATGTTCAGATCTAAGCCTCTGAAGGGGTTGAAACCATGCAAGTCACTTAGAGGAGACAACCCAGACATAATGTTAGCAGCTCAAGTCCTGGAGAGGCTCTGTGAGAGATCTGTAGCCTGCAGTCTGCACTATGTGAAATACGATGTCTTCGTTCCCTGTTTATTTAATACTTGCTCACATAAATCTCAGCAAAGTAAATGAAAGAATTTGCAAAATCAAGAACCATGCACTATCATGTATTATGTCCTATTTCATATGTAAGTACCAAAGAAAAATTACACAGAAACCAAACAAGAGGAATATGTACATCCCTACCCAGGTCTTAATTCAGCAAAAAAGCCTGCTTATTTTAATCAAAGATTGCTGGAGCTAAACCCACCCTTAGGACTTGCTCCATAGATCTAATAGTACAAACCTATTGGCTCAGTATTGACAAGAGCACTGTTTGCTTTGCAGAAATGAATGCTAAGGGGCTCATCCTCAAGGCATTTGAACAGTATCGACTAAAAACCTGTATTGACTTCAAACCTTGGGAAGGGGAGAAGAATTACATATCTGTCTTCAAAGGAAGTGGGTAAGAGGAGTAATGTAAAATAGCTCTCATCCTGCTGGGCTACAGGCTATTTTCATGGCCAGTATTCACTTTAAAACTCATATATCTGATCATAATGTAGTATTTTTTTTGTGTCTGTTTTTCCAGTCTTTCTTTAACCAGAAATTGTAGTAGTTTCCCAAACAGGTATTACCGAGGTAGTAGTGAGCAATTTCGTGCTGATGCTTATTTTTAAATGTAAGAGGCAATCAAGTCCTTTAAGAGGTAATTTTCTAGGTAAAAGATATCAGAAAGAAGCCAATTATTTTCTTGACTGACCTTTGTATATATAGTGTCACTTTCAAATGGTCATTCTTGGTATGTCTTAGTTTTCAGAAAAAAAAAATGCCAGCAGAAATATGGTAGTTCTAACTGGGGGACAATGAATTTTTTTGACTATAACAAATGGAATAGCATTTGTACAATGTCACATCAGTATTCAGATATAACAGCAATATTTTTAAATGCTGCACAGCACTGAGATATTTTACAGAAGTTTCTGTTTATTTACCTCTTTTGATGAATAATTATGCTATTCAACCTTAAATTTTGCAAAATAAGACTCAGGTTAAGATGTCAAAATTGCCCCAGCTGCTTCCCTTTCTAAGATAGTCTCTGTCAAAACAATGCAACAAGAACAAAAATATTCTCCACTCTATACTGAACCATTTCTCTATTAGAAAAGATCAGAGAAAGCTTGATAGCCTGGTGAGGAAATTTACTTTCGGAAAATCATTTCCTGATATGAGAATGCATTCATAAATGGGAGAAGATTTTCTGATAATAGAAATGTTTCCCTTTCCCTTTGGCTTCTTCTGAGATATTTGTAGCAGATAATTGTTTCAAATTTTCTTCGGTCTCTGGCTCTTTATATTTTCTACTCTTCATGCTGTGCACATGACATTGAAATTCAACCCTAAAAGATGTATAAATGGAGGCTCAGGGAGCAATGCATTTTCCTGTGCTAATGACTCTTCAGCTTTTTGAGCCAAATGGAAAACTCATGTAGCTAAATTTTTTAGTCCTTCGTCACGTAAAGTATGCATTGAGTTTACTAATAATTGTACCTGAAAAAGAACCACAATGTTTAGCCTATGGCAAGCAAGAGGCCTCTGCACAATGTTTCATTTATATGTTTATTAAAAATAGATGAGTCATGGTGTCAAAGAAGACGAGCCACTCCAATGGGATAACATATCTCGCCCTCATTGCCTGGTGTGTTGCTTGGCCTGAAATGTTTCTATCATCTCAGCTGACATATCCTTAAAACTATTAATGCTCAGCAGCACTTTTTTAAAGATTGGAGATAAATGGTGCAGTCTCCTGAAAATGGCTGTCCAGTTTCAATGAGCTAACTTCGGACCGTACAAAGAAATTATCAGGACTGACCCTGTATTACCCTTTCACTTCACTCAGTTCCTCTCTTCCGGTATAAGGGGACAAGGGGAAATGTGGATAAACCAACCCATTTCCGCCCTGCTGTTCCTAACTATTTTTTTCCATACAGCTAGGACTCCTCTAACTGCCGACTAAAGGCCTCAGTCCAGAGGGTACAGTGCAGACAGGAGCACAAAGCCCCTGGTAACACCAGCCAGATTCATAAACTTTTATTGCACCAAGAAAAGTTGATAAATCATCTTTGACTTTCCGATCTTGGCTTGCATCTATAAAATGTAGGCCATAAAGTCCCCATCTGAATTATCCTTTTGAATTCAAATGAAGCCAGCCATAAAAGAAGACAGCTGCCATTTTGTTGTGTGGACTGCCCTTTGTAAAAATAAACTTGTAGTCTCTGAGGTACCATACACAGTGTCATCAACCCCCATGCAAAGAGCCCTCTCTGTGTTCACGTTCTTTATCTACCATTTGCCAAGCCTTGGCTACTGCCTGCCTTGTATTTACAGATACACATATATATATTTATAACGCTAAGTAGAGGTACATGTAAGGTTTTATAGCACACAGCCTTTCACCTCACCCTCTATTCAGGTCTATGCATCTGTAGCAGAGGTTAGACTGTGGATCTATTTAAAGACCTTTTCTCGACTACAGCATGTAGTAAGCAAAATACATGAGGGATGCTTGTGAATTACGGAAATGCAGGAATATCAGATGTGGCAGGTGCCTGCTAAGCTCACAGAAGAGTCTGGGATGGCGTCCTGCAGTGGATGTGCCATTTCTCCCTACTCTTCTCATGAAGAGCAGGACTCATTCAGCAGGAAAAATCTCATGGTGTGTGTTAAAGAATTTCACTGCTCGGTGGGTACCTCTAGGTTTGCTTTATTGACAACTCAGAGTTGGGCCATCTCCTCGGTGAGTGGCAAAGACTGACAAGGAATAATCTCGTTTATATACAGTTAAAAAAAACATTACATAGTTGGTATTTCTTTCCAAGAGGGTCTGGGTGTTCCCTTACAGCTTTTCAGCTCTCTATTCTTTAGTAACTTCAAAAGTCCATACAATTCCTCTGCCTCAGGTGATTCTTCATCTTCTCGTTCCACTCCTCCTTTTGAAGTTGCAGTTCACTGGCGCGGTCTCTGGTCACCACAGTCTCTTTTCTTTAAACAATCTTTACCTGTAGGATTCTTAGAAACTTAAGACATTCTATTAATTATATGCTTTAGTCTATGTCTATTTCTAAATACCCAACCTTTTCCAAGTTAATCACTTATTTCCTATCTATTATTCTGTCTTATGCCTGCTATCTACAGTCACTATTCTGTTGATTCAGCTTGACTGGGTTTTAAGCCAGCCATGGTAAGGGCTATACAAAGGACAAATGAGCAGTATATTGCTTAGTATTGTTCTTACCACCTGCATATTATTAATCAATTTCTACAATACTATAATCTATCTACTCGCTGATATATAATTATTTTCTATACTAAAGGTTAAGCTTGGTCACGGTTCGCTGTTGCGTTGCCTAGGAGTCTACAAGCCTATTTTCCTTTACAGTGTGTTAGAGTCAAATGGTTAGCAGACCAGGGAGGATCAACCCCATCTCTAGTATTTCCACATGGGACATGAGGTTTTCATGGAGATCTAGAAGTCCACCTCAGCTCTTTGCCACTGTGGCACACGGCAAAGGGAACCCATGCAGAAGTGGATTGATACAGATCCCTGGCTAACCAGCTTGGTGCTGGTAAGTCAAAGTGTCTGTGTGCTGATACTGGTGAGCCGTGATACTATGGGAAGATAATTACTAGCAGGACATTAGTATAAAAACGTGCCTGAAATAAGTGTTGGCTCTCAGAGAACAGGATTTCTAGATGGCATCATTGCTACTGATGGCATGTATCTACGTACAGCCCATCTTCCAAAAAGCAGGCTGGTGGGATTAGTCAGAGCAGGTACTTCTGTGTTCCTCTAACCACTGATGGAGCAACTAGAAATGCAGAAAGCATTGAATCAGGGGAGTTACAGCTATCTCACACTTGGAGAAGCTAGGACTTCCCCCCACCCCGATTTTCTCCCCTCCTAAAGGCATCGCTAACATGGGGCTTCAGACGTCCATTGCTCTGGAGTGCCCTGTCCCACTCACCTAGTTTTATTCTCAGTGCTGGGTGACACAGACCAAGCATTGACTCTCTCCGTGGCTGCAGAATGATGGTGCCATAGGCATTTGGCAGACTGAAGGCAAGGGGAAGCTGCATCCTCTGGTGCTCAGATGCTGATTTTGCCAAGTATCTTGCATGTGCTTGTAACCTCCTGTGCTCTGCACAGCAGCTGTGCAGCCAGAAGCAGCTGCTTTGGTATGAGGTGAACCCAGAACTGTGATGGACTTCTTAGACTTCTGCACAACCAGACAAAGCTGCGTTATCGATACAAGGCCTTGTTCAAGGGAAGCCTGTGAAACCATGGATGCCACATGTGCTCCTTCCTAGGTCTCATGCTGTGATTTTGATGAGTAATCAATAGACAGGGCCTGTGCTGCTTCGTGGAAAGAGAAATACTGGGGAATACGTTGTGCTAATAAGTTACGGGGTTCGAAAGCACGTGGTGTGCTTGTGTTTTTAAATTTCTGGGGTGATAGGACTGCAAATCCTATGGCATATTTTGTGCCCGACTAATTTTATGGACTTCATTGGGTAAGTGTTGATTTATTTGCTGCATAGCATATCAATTTAAATGTAGCTCTCTGTGCTTGCTAGTTTGTGGACATGGGGTGCCATTTTATTGGCTTGTGCAGATAGATAGCTCCCTGAATTTTTTTATTCTTTATTAAAAACTTCCAGCACAGCTGCCATTTTGCTCTTCTTTGCGAGCATGTGTCAGCAGCAAGTGGTCTAGCACAGCAGCTCACAAATATCTAGAAAGAAAAGACCTTGTGAAAAGCAGTGTCAAATCCACCAGCCTTTCAGAAGGTAAACCTGGTTTACTTTACAATAGGGACAGACTCACAGTTGCATACTGCAGTCCAGCTACAAACTGTTAATTCACAGTAACTTAATTGCTCTAAATCCTGTGTCCATAGTCTTTGGTGCTTACCAGAACACCAATGAAATCCTCATCAGTCTTATTCTGTCAGAAATAGCTCAACATTTTCATGCTAAAGTAAACCCATTAAAAACAATAGAGCCAGAGCCCGGGAACTGCTTGTTCATCTAAACAGAGCTAAATGTGAGAGGAAAGGATCTGGTAAGGAACAGATCAATGAAAAAGTGCTCTCTGTAGCAAAATGTAACTTCAACGCTCAACTTAAAAATGTATCTGTTGAACAGACTGATTCTGGAGTTTGCGTGGCATGGGGATGGTACGTATCTCACAGAGCTTTCCCTCATTTATTTTAATGCTAGCTGCTGGTCCTCAGTGGGAAACCGCCAAGAGGGGTTGCAGCAGCTCTCCATTGGAGCCAACTGTGACAAGATTGGGACAATCCAGCACGAGTTCATGCACGCCCTGGGATTCTGGCATGAGCAGTCACGGTCCGACCGGGACGACTATGTGTCCATCATGTGGGACAGGATTCAGGATGGTCAGTCACTCCCTGGCTTTTCCTTTCAGACTCTGGTGTTGAGGGGTTTAGCAGTGGAACACCCCTTCCAGCCATCTTTTGGTTGCCACACGATTCTTGCTCTGGACTTAGTTTTCAAAGCCAGCGTATCAATAAAATATCAAGTGACATCTGTTTGGGACAGAAAGCCCCGTTTGTTGTTGCTGTGGTTATTCCTTGTGCCACAGCAGTTCCCAGAGACCTCACTAGAGATCTGAGTCCTGGTACGCTACATGTTGTACAGCAGAGCAACAAAAGAGAATAATTTTGTTTATTTAAATGAATACTATAAAAGCACTCTGGGAACCCTTAACAAAACAAAAGTAATTGAAAAAAAAATCCCACTCTGAAAAACCCAGTACAACCAAAGCCAGTAGAAAATCTACAGTGAAAACACCGGTGTTCCTCTTTCTCGCCGGCCGCTACACCCAGTGTGGGCAGCAGAGCTGAGAGAGCAGAGAGCACAGAACGAGTGTACAGACAGGAGAGACCCCCTTCAGGGTCCACATCACAGGACCGGTTACTTCAGCGCTGCAGCCTGTGAGTGTAAATGTTGGCGTATTTGGCACACGCTTGAGAGCTGGCGCAGGGACCCTCCTCGGTCTCTGCCTCTTCAGCTTGCCGTCGTCCTCTGTGACTTTCAGGCAGTTCGAAACCAAAGTTATATATGCAGACTGGATGCTTTCCTAACACAGGTACACACAGAAGACTGGAAAAAAAACAGATAATGATTAAATTTAATGCATTCTTATTTAGTCGTGAACAATAATCAGGTGCATATGCAAGTATATATTACAGAAAATTACTTAGATTCTGTTATTTGATTTCCATTATATTTTGCTGACTCTTTAATGACAAGTTGCACTACTGTTAGCTGTTTAAAACTGCTGCAGCTTTTTTAAATGTACCAGAATATAGTTACTGTATTTTGACTAATTTAAAACATTTAAAACTTTACCTTCCATTGGGTAGTTAGTAATGGTTCTTTGCTCATACTCCAGTATGTAAGTTAAATTCTGGAAGCTTATCTGATGACAACTCTAACATGTTTATTGTGAACTAAAATGACCAGCAATTAAACATCAGAGAATACAGATTAGAAATAGGGACACATTACAGCTGCGAATTGCATAAATTTGAGTACTGAAACAGTATTTCCACTTTTGGGTATCACAAAGCCATCGAAGTTTATGGGTAGATTCATGGGGAAAAGATTCCTGATAGCAAAAATCTTTCCTTCATCCAGCAGAAGTCATTGTGTTCTGTTCCAGTGGCTGAAAGAGGAAAGTAAATAACTAGACTAGAAATAAAATAGTTTTACGAAGTACAAGTAAACAACTAGGAAAAAATTACTTGGGGATCTCATGGATCCTTTGTCCCTTCAAGTCTGTACATCAAAACTTGGTCCTCTTGGGCAACGAACCATCTTTCCTTTCATTTTTCCCATTTAGGTAAAGGTCATAATTTCAACAAATATGATGATAAAACATCAGACTACCTGAATGTTCCCTATGACTATACTTCTGTGATGCACTACAGCCAAAATGCATTCAGGAATGGAACTGAACCCACCATCGTCACTAACATACCAGACTTCATGGATATTATAGGACAGCGAATGGATTTCAGTGATTACGATCTCCAGAAACTGAACCGGCTGTACAATTGCTGTGAGTTTCTCCATTTCTTTTAAATTTTTTTGCTTCTGGAATTTGAAAGAAATGAGGGTGATACATACATGCCGGACTCATCCAGGCACAAGTGAAAGAGATGCTAACATATTTGGAAAAGTGAATTGTGCTAAAAACACCAAAAATAATGGTACAGCTAGAAATAACATAGCCCTCCTGCAGAAACACTGCTGTAGCAGAGTTCTCTCTGCAATTTTATCTGACATTTAGTTAAAAACCAGCTTCACTCAGCAGCTCATTTTAGTTCATCCCTTGGGTAGCTGTTTAAAATGTGTGCTTCTGCACAACGCTTTTTGTTTTTTCCCCCCATTATTCTGCAGCTGTTGCTCAGACACCGTACAGAAATGAGCGTCTTTGCTGTGGCTATCGTACCTACTCTGCTCTCACACAATCTGTAAGACAGAGAGTGTTCATGCAAATAGGATACAGATGCTGTTAGGAAGAAAATGTGAGCTTTTTAGATTTTTATTTTTAGTTTTAAACCCAGCCTCTTACGAAAGTGGTCAGAAGAGTTATTTTGCTCATGTGGGCTTTATTTTAGAAAGTTGAGTGAAAGTAAGAGACAGAGAAATACAGAGAATTCTATTACTAAACTGGAATATAATTCTGTAATTATGACTGCATCAAATGTGCCCTGGCACTCAGATGAAAACTTTTACTTCGCTGCCTCAGTATCCCAAGTAGTGAGTAGTGGTTTACAATTATATTTTAAGCTTCATTCTACAGATACCTTAAATAATTATCAAACTGTTTTATTAAAACTGCATTTTTTGAGCATACAGTTCTGATGAAAATATTTCTGTTCATGTAGGTTTAAACTGAACACACGCTTACGTGCAGCCTTATCTACCAGCACTTGGCACACAGGCAGTCAGGTCTTACAGAAGTGCCTACAGCTAAGGATGTCTTTAACAGTGGATGGGGTCCTTCTTCCTCTCCATTAATCTTATATACTTTCCATCATTCTCGTGCATTACATAAATACTTCATGACTCTTTAACTTTATTCTTACCCCATGGGCACATTCCCCAAGAGAAATAAGCCCCAGTCATGTTGAAATTAGTGACAAAACTGACACCATCCTCGGTGTAATTGGGATCTGCCCTGCTCCCCAGTCTGTCCCTTGGCTTTGTATAGTGTGCATTATATTCGCACAACCCACAGCATAAAAAATCGTGACTGATGCTTTAGTGTTGTTCTGATCTCTTCTTCAGGACTGTCTTTCAGGCCATACGATAATGACAGATTTTAGTCTGCTTTCCCCTTCTAGCATATTACTTAACAGAACTGACCATGAGGTTTTCCTCAGCCACTGGAAGTTAGGACTCACCACTCATCCCCCATATATTTTCTTCCAAGTTCAGCCTTTCATTACATACCAACAAAGTCTCTGGTTTTTGGTGCAGAGGGAGTGTAAAACCTCCCTCAAGCAGTGCCCCCTCCCCCTATCTCATTAATTAATCTAAGAAATACATCGTAAGCTATTGAGGCTTGCTTTCCTCTCTTCCTGTTGGTCAGGTCACCACTCCATGCCAGGCAGCACTTTGTAATTAAGGTAGTTAGGCTACTGCTTTCCTGTTCAGGCAAACTGATTTCATATTTTGTTTTGTAGTTTGATTTCAAAGAGTTCTTTCATCTAATAATTCTCCATTTTTGCTTACCTTCTTGCTGACACCCTAGCTGGGTTTTTTTCTTTCTCCAGCAGTCAATATAGCATTTACTATGAAATCTTTTTCTTGTTTTTCACAACATCATACCAGTACTGTATCTTAAAAAATATCAGTCATACAGCACTTCTGATACCCTTGCAACCTCTAGAGGGTTGTTAGCTTTCTATGAGGACAGTACAAAACACGTCATCAGTACAACAGGTTTGGCAGCAGTTCATACTCAAGTGCTTCCCTGAGCTACAGCCTAAGTGAAGCATTTGGCATGCCATTGAGCTTGACTTTTCTGATACTCAAGGTCCTTCTTGTATTTTATATATAATTTGAAAAGCAATAATCATGAAGTATTTTATTAACTTAGTTGTTTTCAAATCATGGCCGACGTTACACAGAGCTCAGACATGGTATAATGAGAAACACATCTAAGAATAGGGATAAACCTGGACTGTGTTTTTTCTCACCCATCCCAGGTTTGTTTTAGACAGAGGAAATATCTCATACAGTGTTTTCCCTTTGCTATTCAACTGCACAGTCTTCCGTCACTTCATTTTTCACTTGTTATATGCAAGACACCTTAAAAATTTGTATGAGGTATCCACTGGTCCCAAATGTACCTTTGCCAAATGTTTTTTTCAATTCAGCATTTTGAAAATCAGGGTTTGCTTATTGCAATGAAATAACTTCTGCTCTACTGTATTTCAAAAGAAGCACTCCGGCTGATTCATTAGTGAATTTCTATCAAAATCTGTGGCCGTGTGTGGACTGGCCCAAAGAAAGCAGATAAATAAACGGGAAGTCTCAGGACCTTTTGTGTGTGTGAAGGTTGGTGGGTTGGGGCTGGTATTAGTGTACCTTTTATAAATAAAAGATGTGATATGATAATTAACTGGCACTCTCCTGTGCTTGCTAAGTGCCCAGAGTGGTCCTGACGACATCTTATTAATGTCAGTGTTAATCGCCAAAAGCTTTGAGTTCCTGAGCGTTACACCAATGAACACTGATGGTATCTGGAGCCGCTGATTATTTGGTGTTTGCATTTAGTCTTTCTCTGCTCTTGGCTTTGGACATTCAGAATTAGAATGCATGCCGTGTAATAGCGATTCACAACTTTTTTTTTTTTTTTTTAAATGTTATAGCCTCCTCCCTAAGTTTCATGGACACATGCAGTTTTGAACTTGAAAATATATGTGGCATGATTCAAAGTTCAGATGATAACAGTGATTGGCAGCGTTTGTCTCATGTTCCTGCTGGGCCACATACTGATTACACTAATATGGGAGAATGCAAAGGTATGAGAAAAGACTGTTCTTATCTCTCTGGGAAGTATTTTCTGCAGAGGCATGTGAATTGACTTCGATTTTCGCCCTGTTCTCTGTTTATTTGTTGACAGTTTATTTTTTAACTAAGCAACATAAATCTACATACTTAGGGACATCGTGCGATAAGTTCCATTTTCTGCTTATTTGAGAAGACTGAATGTCCTTGTCTCATTTGAACTGTTTTCTAGTCTCAGTGTCACATCCTGACACGAGAACTATATAAAATGTTCTAAACTATAGGACAAGCTCCCCAGAAAGTTTGCTGCTTTTCTGAATAATTGTTCAGTGATTGTTTGGAAAAGATTAGGATTTAGAAATTACGTATATTATCAGGGCTCAGGTGAAAAATTAATTGAGACTATGGAGAGTTTTTTCTGAAACTGTCAGAGGAAACTTAATCAGTTCAGGAGTTTAAACCAGTCCTCTGAAGAGAGTCGACTGTGAATTACTGGCACTGGGCAAAAAGTAAAAACCCATGCTTTTGAGTACAAATCGCTAGAGATAGGCAAATGAGGAAAAAAGTTGCAAGGAGAAGAGTTCTGCCTCTGGAGAATGTGAACAGGTAACAGTCCTCAGTCTGAGGATTTGTACAGGGTCTGGCTTACACTGACCCTGACTTGACGATGTCTTCTAGTGGTGTTACAATACAGTGTAAAGAATACAGGTACACCAGTAAAATTTTGTTTCCTCTCTCCTCTACCGTTCATTTCTCATTGACTTTTGACAGATTCCGGCTACTTCATGCATTTCAACACCAGCGCTGGAGCAGGGGGAAACACAGCTGTCCTGGAGAGCCGAATTCTGTATCCCAAAAGGGGTTTTCAGTGCCTACAATTCTATTTCTATAACAGCGGTCATGAAAGCGATCGGCTGTATGTCGGGGTCAGGGAGTACACTTCAGCTCACCCAAATGGTACTTTGAGACTCATTGAAGAGATAAAAGGTATGGGATAAAATTGCATTTTGGTTTAATCTATACTTAATATCATTTTCAAAGTAGTGGGGGAAAATATTGTAGCAAATTGATTCACGTCCTAGCGTTACTCATTGGCTTCTTCTCTAACTATGTAATTGATTCTCTGCTGGTGAAATTATACTTGATTGATGGATCCTCAGTCAGCCATTTTCCTATAATATAATCAATTACCACAAATTACAAACTCTTGCGCTATCAAGATAGATAGTTTTCTCACTAAAATAGCTACAATTCCATGAGCAGTCATTTTAACTGTTCTAGAATTGCTGGTATCAATAGCAACAGATGAAGTCGGTTATTAGAGTAAATTACAATGAAAAAGAAAGTAATATAAAGAAATAGAAAGTATAAGTGCCCTGGAATACCTAACATACCAGTTTAAAAAAGATAAATAAAATTTAACTTACTTTTAAAACAAAGATTGAAATGACTTAAGTGAAATATATGGGCAGCAGATCATGATTTGAGTTGTAGTTTGAAGAAAATTAAGTTACTGTAGTTTTAGGAGCCAATGGCCTACAGAATGAGCAACTGAGGTCAGTTAATGGACAAGAGTTCTTTAAGCTAGAATTGCCAGACTCACATTATGATAAAATTACTTTCTCAAATACTTAACTATTACTTGGTCTCCATTGCAGCTACAACTAGTTCTATCTTCTGATTACATAAGGGTTAGCACAAATTCTTTTACTAAATAATTATCAAGTCCACTCTTCCTTTAGGCTCAGCTGCTGCTGCTATCTGTTTTTCTTTGCATTTTTCTGCTCTTTTCTTCACCTTGATGCTTTTATCATCCCTGTGTGCCATCAGGAATCCTTAATCCTTAAAAAAATTGTCAGGACTGCTAAGGCAGATGTAGATTTCAGATCAATCTGAGCCCTCCAAACTCTTTCAAACCCTACTTTGAAGCCAAGATTAATTTCTCCATACTTCAGTCTTCTTCACAAATACTCTTTCATGTATATTAGGTCCTGTCTCCCATTCCTGCTTTCTCAAGTCCATGATTTCCTTTAAAGTCTCTGATCTCGTATGTGTGCTCAAATGGGCACTCTACTTTGACAGTCTCTGGTAAAACTTTCAGGAATGGTTTAGGATCATTTCACTTCTCTCATGTAACAAGTTACCCTCACCAACACGGTCAACAAACTGGAAGAAATAGTAATACTACAGCCCTTTCCAGCCATGATCTGGCTGAGCTGCTCATGGGTTTGCACTGAACCACCACACTTGAGGGGCTGAGGGACAGGCCCTGAACCCTTTCTGCTCGTCTGTGGCAGCTGTGGCTCCCTCCTGGGAGCAGGAGAGGCTGCGGGTGTGGGACACGTTACAGCACAGTAGCTGATCTGCTCATTGAACATGAGTCAGAAACCCCAGTCTTGCATATAATCTGTGCAATTCAAAAAAACTTTACTTTATGCAGAAGGCAATTTAATGGAAAAGAGTGAGGTGCTTTTGTTCTTGTCTCTGGGTTTATTGTTTTTCCTCCTAATAATAATGGTAATGACAAATGGCAAGAAATTGACATTCATATCTGAGATCCATTGTGATGTGTTTAGAATTGTTAGGAAAGTGAAGCATGAGTTCTGTACCTGGGACTGGCACTGCTTTTTCCATAAATGCAGCTGAAAGTCTGGTCTTCTGTGCAAATGAACATAAACCAGACAGCAAAAGAAACTGTTTTGCTGCACATACTATTAACAAAGGATGTCCTACTTTCACTTGCCTTACAAGGCCCCTGTGCAGAGGTCTTCGCTTTTGTGCACGCTGCTCTTGGAGTCAAGTGGAATTTGCTAGTGCAGGCATTTTCGGATGCAGCATCAGACTCACACTGAGGTTTTATCCCATTAAGTAGGTTTTGCAAATGACTGGCTTTAATTTGAACTTAGTACCATTAATTATTTGATGGGTGAATAGTGCTTTTGCATAGACAAACTTCTGCCATTTAAATATACAAAAACAATTGAATTAACAAATCTTGTAGTTCTAGGCTCCCAGAATCCTCTGTAGGATTTGTTGTTGAGACGTTGTTATTCAGTTATTTGAATATACTTTGCTGTGATTTTTTTTCCTTTTAATAACACAGGTAAAAGCCATCTTTGTGCATTTAATTATCACAACATTTACACTAATTTAATGCAATGTTCTTTAAAAATATAAAAGAAAAAGCAGACTTAGAAACATTAACACTGTTTTCACCCAAATTAAAGACCTGCTACGCATATTAAACCTGTTGAAAAACTGACTTGAGAAAATGTGATCTTGCACTGAAGATGTAACCTCTACAGAAGAAGTATTCCATCACGTCAATGCCAGTGGAACTGAGAAATTCTTACATAGCGTTGCTGTGGGGTCTGTAGACCTGTGTTTGACCTAGTTTGACCATACTGCTCACTCAGAAATCCCTACCCTTGTTTTGCAGGTTCACCTGAGAATTACTGGCAGCTCCATCATGTTTCTTTGAATGTCACAAGTAAATTCCGGGTTGTGTTTCAAGGCGTGAGAGGAAGCAGCTTATCAAATGGAGGCCTCTCTATTGACGACATCAATTTGTCAGAAACTCAGTGTCCCCACCATGTCTGGCATATCAGAAATTTCACACATCTCCTCAATACAAGTCCAGCAGGGGAAGCAGGAAAAATATACAGTCCACCTTTTTACTCTAGTAAAGGATATGCTTTTCAGGTCAGCTTGTATGTAAATGGTACCACTGATAACCCATTTAATTTAGCGATGTACTTGCACTTGATTTCTGGAGCAAACGATGATCAGTTGCAATGGCCCTGCGCATGGCAACAAGGTACCATGATTCTGCTTGACCAGCATCCTGATATTCGTCATCGGATGTCAAACCAAAGAAGTATAACAACTGACCCTCTGAAATTATCAGGTTAGTTAAAATCACATGTGCTATCCAGTACGTTTAAAATACAATCAAAAGATAAGGAGTTAAATTTTCTCTTTGTGTAAATTAGTGCAGTTTTTTTAGCTTCTGGAATGTTTTATTTGATTGCAGCAGCAATGTAATTGATCCACAGACAAGAAAAAATTGAACATACAAGTAGGTTAAGCTGGGACACTGGATCTCAAAGTTGATTTGCATAAGAAATAAGTGGATGATCCACTCCTAAAATTTCTTTCATATGCTCTGTGAAGATGCATTTATATCTGCTTTAATGAGAACGGAAGTTTTCCAGAAGGCTTGAAAAGAAAAATACTGAATTAACAATACACACAGTTCATACCAGATAAAAGTGCAGCTATTAAACAAATCCCCTCCCTCCTTGTAAAAGGTACAGTGGTGTCAGCGCAAACCTCCAGATGGACAAAGTACTGATTCATACTGCATAACCTCTTCTCGTTCAAAGTATGAGAAGATAAGGAGCAATTGTCCTCAATAAACTCGGAAAGGAGGCAGTTGAAGTAAAGATGTAACTCTGAGAAATAGTGGGAATCTCTATAAAGAGAGATATTAAAGAAACCCCCCATATCCATCATTGGATAAAGATTAGATTTAAGCCAAAATGACTTTCTGCATCGGTATAAGAGTTTTGCCCAAAGAAACCACCTCCACTTAGAATTAGTTTCCTGGGCTTTCAGACTGTAACATTAGTCGAGAAAGGAAGGCAAAAAAATGCCTAATTCATGTTATTATTTTTAAAATTTTATGGTTTACATTCATTTTTCTATGACACTGTCTACGTGAAAACAACATGGGCAATCTAGAAAGACTAAATGTCCTCCCTTGTAAATGAAAGATGCATCACACCAGGTGCTCCAAAGATGGTTGCCTTTTTCCCTGTGCTCTCTGCTGTTGTGGACACAGTGCTCCACCCTTTTCCTTCCTGGATCCTGTGGACATGCAGTCTGTTTGTGTTCTGCTCCTTCTCCCTTGTTTATTCAGATATTGCTAATAACCCCAGATTCCCAAGAGAAGCCTTGTAACTCCTATCCTTTCTCTAACCAGCAGAGGTGTTAGAGCAGGCAGTTTCTTCTCCCTCTGTCAGATACTTTCACAGATAATCAGGCTCAGCTTTGAGATTTAGAACAGGGTTTGATGGAGAGGACATCAGCGGCCTGTGACCATTCAGGTTCTTCAAGTACCCTCTGCCCTACATCAAGAGATGCTCTTTTTTGAGAAGCACTGAATTAATTCATTTTACAGATGATTCATGTGCTACTCATCTTCTTGCCCAGTACACTTTAAGAGAACTAAAAAGGAAATACAGTAGGTTTTCAACTAGGTCTCCAATAACCTCATCTCTAGCAGGCTCTTTTCTACATACTTCAGGCTAAACCAAGCCATTGAAGATCTCTGTTGTCCTGTGCATCTCACCAGTGTGGAATCTCAGGCAAAAAAAATCTGCAAAAATTGTAGGCAGGTTCAGCATTTCTCCTATTCCATGAGTTTCAGGTAATTTATTGTCTTCTCCATGTTCATGATATCCATGAGCAACTAAGCAGAAGCAGTCAAAGGAGGACACAGTCTGTCTTGGTTGTTGAGAGAGGCCTCAGTACCAGTTTGCAGCAGAGATTATCTGAGAAGGAAGGGACCCTACTGAGAAAGAAATCTAGAGTGGTCCCACACTCACATTCAGTTAATTTTTTTTCCAGATTCCTCATCAACTTATTTTTGGGATAGGCCAGATAAAGTGGGATCCATAGCATCTTTTCCCAATGGAACCCAATTCAAGAGAGGTCCAGGAAGTGGAACAAATGCCTTCTTAACTCATCAGAGACTTAGAAGCCGCAACTTTATTAAAGAAGATGGTGTTTATATTCTTTTAACAATGGAAGGTATGTAAACATAGCTGATATTCTTTATGATACAGTAAACATGGAGGGTCACATAATTACTAAGTCACTAGTCCTGTAGATATAAATACACATGATGTACTTTGCAAATGAGCAGTTTTGGAACTACGCATGCATCTAAAGTCAAATCATACATTTGGATAAATTTGTGGATAAGTACATGCACTGTATAATTCCTTCATCTCATATTAAGGTATATAAAATGATGCAAATCCTGTGAAAATTATTTTGAATAGAGTACTGTGAATAAAATTGTCTGTTTCTGAAAAAATCTAGAGGACATTTCCAAAATAATTCATGCTCCTGAAAGGTAAACAAGACTATTTATCCATTATACCTGTGGACAGGCTCTTTGCTCTTCGCTATTAGAATTTATCATTAGAATAAGAGGAAAAATAACATGAAGTAAAGACCTTATTTCATGTTGTTTTCTCGTGCAGATATATCACATCTACTATCAACTCAGCCAAGTGTTTCACCCACCTTTGTTATGAATACGTCCACCACGCCTACCACCACCACCACAACATCCCCTGCCACCCCGCCCAAAGAGCCAGACACAGAGGTTCCCAATTTCTGCCCAGACAACCCTTGTGAAAATGATGGTATCTGCGTTATTGTAGATAGAGAACCCGTGTGCAGGTAACTGCCTTTATTCACTCTCAAATGCAACCTTAGGATGGGTAATGAAAGTTTCTAGTAGAATAAATGTTTGTTCCTAATGAAAGGAAAGACAAACTGTAGCTGATTAAGGCAAATATTTCCAACTGCTACTGCGAAACTAAACTTATAACCAATTTGTGCAACAAAGCTCCTAACCACAGTGTTTGACCATTTTGACGTGCTCTGCTTGATTTCCCAGCAAATTATATTTTAAATGTATTTAGCATTTTCAGTAATGTATTAGTCCAATCTTATAAAATGGACTGTACATTTCCTTAGAAGTCCCCATAGCAAAATTTGTAAGAGTTAAATATAAATGCCATTGAAACAAAATAGCATTTATATCAGTAGAAAAGATAATTAATACTTCGTAGGCAGGAAGCAGCACAGACATTATTTTAGAATTTGATTCAGAAATATTGTGTAGTGTAAATTATGGCTATGAATTTCGAAAGTGTATTTGCTTGCCTTTGAAACCAGAGACAAAGGCTGAGGGCTAAAAAGATTGTTTGCCCTGCAAGAGAATTAGTATGAACTTTTATTTAATTCTCTGGGGATACATTTATGTAACCCACCTGGCTGATCAGCATTGTTCCACCTCTCAAACAAGCTCTAGGGCTGAAGATAGTAACCCTATGTGATGCTGTGCCAGGGCAGGTAGACCAGGGGAGTGCTGTGAGGCAAACGTCTGAAGGCCGAAAGCAACAAGAGTCAGGATGACTCATTAAGTGTTGTATCTCCCCATTTAGAAGCCTTTCAAAAAACAATTCTTGTGCAATCCATCAGAAGCAGGTCACAAATATGAGTAAATGTCAAGAAGCTGTTCCAAGAAGACAAAAAAAAAAGTTATGCTTAATGTTATGCCTGGTTTCGAAACTGTGGAAAGAAAACATTTATTTTCTGAAATCTCTGGGCTATTGGAAGTTCCAGTGCCTATGTGACCTACTTTCCATCCTAGAGAAGTGTGTGACCAGCAGTCAGTTTCCGCTCTGAGTTTCTATTGGGAAACGAGGTGGGATGTGATACATAACTCTGTTTAAGCCGAATCACATGAAGTCCCCCAACAGTCAGTATCTTTGCAGCGCGCTGAAAATGGACTCATTTTCAGGGCTGAATGTATAGTTCTGAATAAATGGCTTAGAGAGGAACTAGAAAAACAAAAACATTAGGAACAACCAGGGTTAAAAAGATAGGGCAGGTGCGCACGCAACAGCACTGCACGTATGGTTTTTTACAGTTAGATCACTGGGACCCTCACATACTCACTATAAAATGTTTCATAGTGGATAGTGGTGCTGGATAAGGTGAAGGAATCAAAGCTGGGAGGTTGTTTTTAGTCCTAAAACCAGATGACAGCTAGGATGTTAATTTCTTTTCTTACCTCCTTCTTGGAGGAGGGCAGAGGCACCTCATACCAGTTCTTCAAACCTGAGAATAAACCCCATCTGGCAATGAGAAGGCCTGATCAGAACATACCACATGTACTAGTGGAGAAGTACTGAGCAGGGAAAGGGGAATGTGGTGGGAACATCTTCAGCCGGCTCAGTCCCAGAACGGGGGAATTCCTGCAGCTAAGCTTTGGTTCAGTGGCTGGCTGGTCAGAGATGCCTTGAGAGTCCGGCCTGGGGTCTCTACCCCATTTATCTCATAGGTTCAAATTGCTGCATAAGGTGATACTAGAATTAAAAAAAGCAAAAAAAGCGTGAGGAAACAGGTGGATGAAGTTTTCTGGAGGGTAGTAAATGTGGTTTGATTGGCTAAAAATAGCAGTGTAGAGCTTCTGGACCACTTGCCCTAGAAGCTTATTCAAATCCTTCCTCTAAAGGCGTTTTTAAATTGACTGAGTAAAGAAGATAGGGCTTTGTGCAAAAGCTGAGCATGACAAAAGGCAGAGCAGCATCAGTATATGGGACTAATTAGTATTAGTGGAAGAAAATATCACATGACTGTGGTCCTAGTGACAGGTATCAGTTTTATGGAGCAGAAAGTGAGTTTTCTATCAACAGACGTGCTATAAACTTCAAGGAGAAGGAAGCAGGTAAGTGAACTGAGTGATCCAGAGGGCACCTCTATCGGTAGCAAAAGATGACCATTCTGTAGCAGCACCTCTATAGATCAGCTGTGGCCAAGCGTTAAGCAGTCAAAAGGATAAGGACAGCGCTTGGGTTTTCTGGTAAAGGTTGTCTCTGAAGACATGACCTCTAAAACAGCAGGAAGCTGAAAGCACATCCAGATGTGTAAGGACAACAGGCCACTCAAGACAACTTTGAAATAAAAGTCCATTTTAAGTTAACTTCATTATGCTTTGGGATATAGAAACAGTGCATCAGAGATGTTGTTTATTTTAAGTAGCCCTTTTCATGCCTTTAACTTTAGGTGATACCACATATTTGTTCTTTTACTTTCTAGATGTCCAGCAGGTGACAACTGGTGGTACATGGGAGCAAAGTGCGAAAGGAAAGGTTCGACTCAAGAAAATACTGTAATAGCTGTTTCTTCAACCATAGCTGTATTTGTTGTAATGCTTATTGTCACTATCACAACTGCGGTGTGCCTTAAAAAGAAATACAGCAAAGGAAAGAAAAATGGTGAGAGCCAGCATCGAGAAGAAGTAAGTATTTTTCCTTTTTCAACAATGATATATATGTATTTACTAAAAATAAACAAATTCAGTAAAAGTAAATTGCAGGATGTCACATTTTTGAAGTCTTAAGACTCCAGTTTAGGAATTCAAGAGCTCCATTAAGTGCTACTGATTTGTCAAACACCAAAAAGCCACTTAATTTAAAACCTGTTCTCCTCCTCCACCCCCACCACTCTTACTGCCCCGATGGCAGCCTACATTGAGTGGGAGAGTGTGAACAAAGGGGCTCATTTTCAATTTGTAACTAAATGATGTCTTCCCATTCATGGACTTGTATTTCATCTATTACTGCATTTTCTACTGAAGATCTCCCCTTAAAACGCCTGGGTATGGTGCTAAAAAAACCAACCCAAAATACCAAAACAAAGAGCAAATGTAAATATCAGTTTTCCTATGACCGTTTTTTATGCAAGGAACAAAATAGCCATGGAAATTGTGGCTTGAGGAGAATTACAAGAAGACAGTAGGTTAAAACTATCTGAATGACTGGATCGGAAAGGTCATGCAGTGAATAGCAGAGACATTTGGGCAGGTTTTGACAGGAAGTTTGGAAAAGTCTCAGGCATCTGGACTCTTAGTTTAAACAGAGACTTGGTCTTGGACATAGAAAGAATGACATAGCTTAGAGGGACTCACAAGGCACAGGACAAATTTTGTAAGCAAACTGAAGAGGAATGGCCTTCCGGAGAGCGGACTTCCATTTTGAATTTTGTCCTAATATTCTTTATGTGATGTCCTGTTGAAGTGCAGTACCTCTGTAAAATGCCAGATACTTTACTCTGTTACTTTATGACCTTCCAAAAACCTATTTTGTCTTCTTTGTAAGTAACATTATACACGTATTTCCCTTCCCTACACATTTTTAAGATGCGGATTTTTTTTTTTTCCATTTAGAATGAAACAAACTTCTGAAGATAATACAAACAAACATCAAAGACACAAGATGAACATCACTCGAAAACCACAACTACGTCATCATTCCTTCTGTTACTTTTATCTCAACCATCATGATAAAGGTTTGTAAAGTCCAGAAAATAATTCATCATCTGGATAAAATACTGTGCTAAAGTCATTGAAGTGTCTGACGGTGTTGTGTATCGCCATGCAATGGAGAAAGATGGAAATATGTTGTATGACATCCCTGCCCTGTCCTTTAACTCTACCTGAACATGAAGAAAACATTTAAAACTGCATCCCAACTTCCAATCAACACAGTGGATTTGATATCTTATCATGATACAGTTGTCTAAAATAAATGGGAACTGGACCCTGCAGTCACGGGGTAGCCAGCGGTTCTGAGTCCTGCGACAACTGTCAGTCGGCAGTGTGAGGATATGTGGAGTGTGGGAGGGTCTGGGTCATTAAGTTATTTGGTTGTGATCTACTCACTATAAAAGAAACAACAAGTAATGAGGTAAGTGATAAATTAACCACACAGACACATGAACATTAATGAGGAAGTAACAACAGACACAATAATGAGGACCCAGAACACTTCAGCTGCTGATTGATGGGCCATTAAAGGAACTACTCAGGCAGAGCATTCAAGAATGTCAACCTTTAACTGATAGAGAGGTGGAAACATGATTAACGTGAGTATTATGGGATACTTGAGCCAGCTTCGGATATGGGTATCAGAAGAGGCTTGTGGACTTGTGTAAAAAATGACTATGAGATGTATAGAGGAAGGGCCAAAGGATCCAAAGGAAAGGTGAACGATCATGGTGGATCAGAGAGGAACTACTGTGGGAAAATGGTGCCAGCAACTGGAAAGACTGGCCTGCAACAGAGATCTCTGTGACAATGACCAGAGAGGACAGCACAGGTCTTAGGGCCTGTGGGTTTAGGTATGAGTACATGAAGGGACTGGCATGGGCTGTTGGGCTTGTAGGTCTAAATGCCAGTGACTGGAGGGTCTGGTGTGTGTGTAGGTTGTATGTGTGTTGGAAGGTCCAATCGCCAACAACTGGAGAAGAGACCCATGGGCACCAGAACTGTAGGTCTTGGTGGCAGCAACTGGTGGGATCAGGTTGTATGTGGGCGCGTAAGAGGTTGAAGTTCTGGCAACTGGAGAGACCTGCGTGTGTTTATATTTCTTCAGCAAATTTAATCCTCTGTGTGTGCATGTATAATTCACTAGCAAACTCCAAGCTGGACTAGCTGGTGAGTTGGAGGAAACATTTCCACATCTGGTAGACTCGGTCTGATCCAGTGATTGGATAAGGGAGACTCAGGTCCAGGCCTGGATATTGGATAGCCTGAGAGCTCTGTGCTAACTTTCAAGGGATCTGTGACTGTGGGAATGCTTATGGGATCAGTGTGTGAGCGCAAGCATCTGTTTCACTAGCAAGCATCACATTGCTCTATCTGGCAAGTAGGAGGTGACCTGCATACCAAGTTAAAAGACCCCAAGTCCAGGCATGGATATTAAACAGGTTTGGAGGCTGTGCTAATGTTCAAGGGCGTGTGAATGTGGGTGTGCTTATGGATGTGGAGAATGAGGGCACATGTGTTTTCACCAGAGAACCTCCATTCTGACCGGCTGGAGGGGAGGAAGAGGATGGGGCTGTCTGCACTCGTGTGAGTTTGGGTAGCATTATAGGTGGCTGCTGCTACCCACGCCACGCTGCTCTGTGTGTGTGCAGCAGTTTGTGCAGCCAGCCGCGTTAGGGACCTCTCTGTGTGTGTGAGTGTCCCTGGGATGCACATTCAACCTTGCTACAGGCCAGACCTGCAAGTAGGAAGAGCAGCAGCTGCATCCCTGGGACTGGGATGGAGAGATCACCTGGGACCTCTCCTGACTGGGCATATTGCCTGAGGAGGAGGGATCCCAGATCTGCTGGCTTTCATGGCTCCCTTAACAGCCTTGACAAGTAGGGCTACAATTCGGTGGGATTTGGAGAATAGAGTGGAAACAGGAGAAAGGCCAGGGGAAGTAAAGTGTGCTTCCCTGAGGACACCTTGCAGAGGAAGATGGCAGTCACCATGGGCACAGATCACCACATTTGCAGTGTTTTGGAGGGGGCTGCAAGAGACAGGAGTGCCAGTAATAGAAATGTCAGGTCACACCAGATGGTTGGTAGACTGGCATGTGAATATGTTCACATTTAAAGGTCAGCAGCTACTTTGATTCCCGGGAATGGATGTTGATGATCATAACATTTGTCGTGCAATTTACCCTAAGTCTGGCCAAGAGCAGCTCAAATGTATGGCAATTTGATGAGGGAACTACTCTTCCTCTGAATGCTACTGCTCGGCACAATGCAACAAATGTGTATGCTTCTGTACCGACATTACATATGTAGTCCTCCTCTGATTAATATTCTCTGAAATGTAGTTATATTTAAAGCATTCATAGCTGTTTTTATTAGCTTTTGTTGGAACCCGAAGATTCATGAAAACAGCCAGACAAAATTAACAAAGATTTGTCAGAGCTAACGAACACCCTGGATAGGAAGATACCCTACTATAGCTGTCTTAAAATAACTTTCCTATTTTGACATGTCTTCATCAGCACTTTTCATGCAAATAATCCTCCAAATGCGCCTTCAATTAAGATATGCACATAGATTTACATGCAGTTAAGAAGACACAAATGAGACTGTTCATAAATTCAACCCTGGCTAAAATACTTAACATTATGAACAGTGAGCATTTCATAATTTCAAACACGAACTACTGGATTTGTGACTGCAGAGATCATTTAAATTTTTTGAAATCCAGGTTACACGAAATGGCATAAATACCACCTGAATTGTAAACTCTTTTGTGCTTTTACTAGAAGAAAGCTTAATACGTAGAGCAATATATTACAATACATTGTGCAAGATAAAAACTCCATAGGGGATATGATGAAATGGTAAACTTCCATGGGGAAAGCCCCTCAAGTTTCTGCTTATTCATTTCAAAGAGGAATCAGTGAGGAGCACAATTTAAAAGTGAATCAGTGAGTAAGAACAACTCACTTTTCAGTGGTGTGTAGGTTCCACAGATCCAAAAGAAACTGAGGTTTTATTAATGTCGTTAACCAACCTAAAAATACTCAAGAGGAAAATACTTTTTTTTCAATTTTCAATGCAGAAAAATTACTCAGGAAGTCCAACATTCAATATTGCACTTTATTGTATATCACAAAATTTATACTACTAGCTCAAGTTCCTGAACAAATACATTTTTCTTACAAAAGCTGCACCACAACTGACTTAATGGTGGTGGTATTTTTCTGTTAATAAAGGAGGTGAGAGATTAAAAATACATATGTGGTTTAGGAAATGAAACATTTCAACTGGAGTTTTCTTCTTTATAAGTAGATGCTTTCCTTGGATTTGTAATTTAATTTGTTGAAGTTGCAATGTCTTGGTAATGGTCACTTCTTGTCAAAACAGCAATGAAGATTCACCAGCCCAGGCCCTATGGCTTTCCTCTGCAGCTGACTTCCCTGATTTATGAAGATTTTTCTACATGGTTACTAGGACTATTTCTATTATTTTTAATGAAATAGCTTAAATTTGGAGACATATATTTGACACATTTACAGATAATATGGATATTCATCACCGATCAGATAGTGCATTGGTCAGTTGGAGAGCTGTACATGGGGTTGCAGTGCTTCACAGAAAGACTGGGCGTTTACTTACTTTCCTAAAGCAGATTTATTCACAGAAAGTTTTACTAAAAATCTTTAGTGTAAGCTTCTCCGTATGAAATCACTGAGATACCAATATGATAGTAAAACCCACCAGTGTAAAATCTGCCCAAAGTTCCACTTCTCTTTCTGGTCCTTCTCACATTGTGGTGATTCAGGTTAAAATTTCCAAGACTATGCTCTGACTGCGTCCCTGGAGCCATGTGCATCAGGCATGCTTCACTCTCTACTATCAGGACCGCAGTAAAAAGCCTATTATTGGGTTCCTACAACATGCAGAACAAGGGCTTGATCTGTGGAAGTTGACTCCCCAGGTCAACTGCCCTGTTCCTGTCCTTCGTTCAAGTGTGGGTCTCTGCTGGTACCCGGTGGCTGCCCCTCTAGCAAAGACCCAGGCTTAAGTGAATGTTGTCTTCTCTGCTCCTCCTTTTCTGGGCTCTGGACTAGCTGTACAGCTGGACCCAGCAGAGTATGTGCACATTGTCTTTAAAGCTCTGTGCATGACTCATTCCCCACCGCTGAGTCTATCGGGAGTCACAGCATGGGCTTAAAAATGAAATAACATAACCCCAACATTCAAGTCAGTGGCTCAGGNAAGTAGGTTGTTATTCTAGCTGCTTATCTGTCTGTCTGCAAGAATCTCAGCATTGCAGAAAATCTTTTAGGCCTGCCACCTAATATCTATGCTAAACAGTACACACAGCCTCATATTCCTGATTTAGGCAAACTAGACCAATTTCATTGCTATTTGCATCACACGGATCAGCTCGCTCAGTCTAGCTTTTGCACAAGTAGCAAATAGCTGAATCATAATGTCTAATAGTCTGGCTGGCACTGTATTGTCTAAATGCAAAAAGGGGACCGATCCTAGACACTCGCTCTCTCCTTTCAGCTAAGCATGTCAGGTGTCTCGTACCACCCACGCCAGGCAGACTCAGTTCCAGGGTGCAGAGTAGGAGTCCATGAGTTGTCATTTTTTTAGGTGCAGATGAGAACAGAGAAGTGGTATTTCTTCATTTTTTTTCCCACAGCTCTCCTTTTCCACTGTTATTAGAGCTCAGGGGCTTTTGCTGAGACCCAGACGCCATGTGTCTGTTAAAGTACCTTTGATTCTCATAAATGGGATCTTAATTCCCCTGTCTACTTGGACTGCATTTTCAAGCTGTCTTCAAGTGCTGGTAGTACAGAGATTCATGTCTCAAAAGGAGATGATAACCACTAAATAAACTGCATTTTCTGAACAGTCATGCAGTCAATTGCTGTTTGTTAAATCTGAGTTGTTGCTTAGAGACTTTTGTAGTATTTGAGCCAGTAATGGCAAAATATCTGTATTTTGCCCAGATTGTGCTATGAAATTATGAAGAAATTAAATATATGGTGATCTCATTTCACCACTTCTTTTATATATTCTAGTTTATTGCAAAAGACATCTCTAAAGTCAAGTTTTAGTAATTCATTTTGTGCAAGAAGATTATGAATTTCTTGCAGCAGATAGATTCCACGTGGCTTCTCTCCTTGTCCTCTCCCCTTTCTGAGCATCAACAGAATGAACCGGGGGAAAAGAAAAGACCACAGCAATCCAGACTGATCACCCCTCCTACTCCCAAAGTAATAATTTTCTGGAGTGTATATAGATAGGTCTCCTTTGTATTAAACTTCAAAACCATCACCGTTGCCACCTTTTTCTTTTTTTCATAGCATGTCTTTTTCTTTTTTTCCCCCCAAAGTTCATTACTTAGAACATGTATACTGTAACTGGTAGCATAAAGCTTGCAGACAGGTTTCCATTCCAGTTTTCGTCTTCATTTGCTCGTAAATTCCTAAACTTCCACTTGAGATGAAATGGTCTATGCTTGATCTCTGCCTTTGACTTCACCTACTGTGAAAACAAAATAGTGTCTAAGAAGTTTAACCTGAATGTCTGGAACTTAAAAGAACAAAATCAAACTTCATTGTTTCCCAAGGTTGCAATGCTTAATCATACCATAAACATGATTGCTCTTCCAGTGCAATACTCATGGGAAAAAAAAGAACGTGTGCTTTTTATCAGATTTGAACCTTATCTCTAAACAACTTGATGGAACATTTTGATTAACTTCTTAATGGTAGCATTTCTGCTTAGCGGTTACTAATATGTAACTAGAATCAGCCATCTTGTGCTGCTAGAGCTCTGTGTACGTGCATTTGCCCTTGATTTTTTTTTTTTTTAATACCATCTGGATCCATGCAGTCCATGCTACAAAAAGCCAGATCAAATCTTGTCAGCAGCATGTCTCCCTCTTCACCTGGGATTGCTTCTTTTTTTTTTTCATACCTCTCATCATGTTGTGAACACTTGGGTTTGGCGGCAGCTTTCACTCATGTAAAATGATGTTTACTCATTCAGAACAGAGCATTATGAATTGCATAAAATAATGCTGCAACTTCAGTTGAGTTTGTTAAGCTATTAGTCTATTAAGTTTGGTAGTTATTAAGTTGTTTAATAAACTGTAGTTTATTAACTTTGGTAGGAGTCTCTGTTTCCACTTAGAAGAGTCAGGTTTCATTCTGACTGCTGCTGTCATGCCTTCATCACCAGAAAAGATTTGCCAGAGTACACTGAAAGGAGAGAAACAGAAAATGAAAGTCTCTATCATCTCTTCTGGTTAAGAAACATCCTCTGCAGGCACTCAGGACAACTGCAGGTTTGCCTTGGCCAAAAAGAATAGTGATCATGTTTAAGCATTAGTGTGTGTGGTCCGGAGGAACGGAAAAAGAAAAGCTGCTGGGATACGAAAATATTAATTTCCTTAAGGAAAAAAAAGCTCTGAGGTAAAAAAAGAAAATTAAATTGAGATAGTGAAAACCCACCATGGGCCACTGCATGATAGTCCACAGGCCACATCTCCCAAGCAGATCGGTGCTCTTTTGCGACATGAAGCCTGAACGATTCCTCTTGCTCAGCAGCCCACCTGTTTGCTCTGCTTTTCACAGGTTCCCACCTCACAGCAAGATCAATCGCCGCTACTTGCATTCTTTTTAAACCTATTTCCATTAGCTTATAGCAATGCGCACGTCTCACTTGCAAGCACCATGAGACCCCCGGCTGCCCCAGCTGCAGCAGCTCTCTCCTCGGGGAGGTTTAGGAAAGCGGCAGCCAGGGAGATGCGAATGCTGCCCTGGCACAGGGATCACATAAAATATACTGGAAGCCTGAAGAAAAACTTGGAAGTGCAACCCCTTCCGTGGCCTCTGCTGAGGATAAAGCCAGTGGTGGTACCCTGTGGTGCTGTCTCTGTTGTCCCTACGGAGAGGTCGTCCCTGCATAGCCTGCTGCTGGGGGCAATAAATAAGAGTTGTTCTTGCCTTGGAAGATTTGCTGGAGGAAGTGTTGGAGACCAACGCTCTGTTTCACAGAGCCACGGAAGACCAGATATAAATATTTGCCCTCCTCCCTTGGGAGGGAAGTCCCTGTTGCACACTCAATCCCCCTTGCCAGGAAAAGCTGTGGCTGCCCCATCCCAGCGCTCTGCCCCACGCTGGCTTTCTTGTCCAGGTGCCCCTGTGGTCACATGGTGGGAGTGACTGCGTAGCCATTTGGTTGACATCAAACGTCCCCACTGGCTACACCCCTGTCCAAAAAAGACCTAGAGAGTTGCCTGGCTGGCAACCGCCTTCCCCCGAAGAGTGAATCTTGAGCGTTGGAACAAATTTGAATTTCTGAGAAATACAAATAGCCACAGAAACATTCATTTTGAATGCAGTCCCAGCAACCTCAAAGGTATTTCTGAAATGAAATGTGGAGAAAGGAGGAATAGAGGTTTATTTACCCCTTTTTCCCCACAGGTTTGTTTACCTTTTTTCCCCTGGGGTTCAAATGAGCAAGCCACTCTGCCCTTTGTGCTAGCAAAGTCACAGAAATGCTTTCATTTGTGCCATAATCATGCCTGAGTGCCTCGATTAAGTGGTGCCACTTGCTTTCCTAAGAGCAAGTTACCTTGGCTTCCACTTGCCTTGGTTTATACCCGTATTGCACAAAACTTCTTCGCAGGCGTTTCAGATCGCTCTCAGATGGGCTGTAGTTGGGCTTACTTGCGTATTTTCTTTCTGTCTTGTTTCCCACAGCACCTCAATCATCTGGTGGAATAGGACTGGGCGGGCTACAGGTGATTTTTTTTTTTTTGTCCATTCCACAAAACACTTTTCCATTTCTTATTAGATGGCATCAAGATGATTTCAAAACTTTGTTACCAAAAAAACCTGGGATTTTTTGGCTGGGGCTGGGGTGCAGGAGTTCCGTTACGTGGGCTGATGCACACACGGGTGCGCAGCGTGCAGCTGGGCGCGCGGGGCCCCTTGCACAACAGGAGGGTTTTAGAGCTCAAAAGATGGGAAGTTCAGTATCTTTGGAAATGCACGGCTGAGCATCAGTTTCTTAATCAGCAGTTACAGCTGCTGTCAAACTGCCTTCCTGGTGACTCCCCGCTGATGGTGGAAGCAGTTTAGGGAATATTTTGCAATACAAAGATCACCTCTTAAAGGGGAAAGCAGAGCACATCTTTCAGCTGTAGGGCCAAAGCCTTTTGCGGTCTGGTTTTCGAGCAGTGGAAAAAATTAAATAGCCTAATAAGCAGTAGAGAAATCCTGACCTTTCTTTACTACCATTTTATTCAGTATATATGTGAATGATTAATTTGTGCTGAATAACTTGTACAGTATCGGTGATTGCATGACTTCCCTTAGTTTATCAAACAGGAGTGCAGTAAAGATCCTCTCCTCTCCCACCACTTTTGGCTTTTGTCACAAGGTGTGGTGAAAGTATTTGAAATTTAAGTAGCTACTGGTGAAATCAGAATATTTTTTGCACATCCCTCCTGAGAGTCACACACTCCTAAGGGTCTGGATCATCTCAGATGGAGCCACACATTAGCAGGATTACCCTTGCCAAAGGTCCTTTCCCAGCTGCAGCTGGGCTTATTGGTCATTAAACCTCAAACTTCAGTTATGTTTAAAAATATGGCAACCCCACGCAAATACAGAGGTGTGCAGTACGAAAATTTGATGGAAGGGGAAATGTTGTGGGTCCCAGCAGTCAGAGCCCCAACTCCTCTCCATGGATGTGCAAAAGAAATGAGGGCAGGAGGAGCACCACCTTCGCCTCCTTCAGATCCAGGGACTGCAGGATGCAGGCCCAGACCTCTGAGCTGGGTGTTAGGGATAGTCATTATATATTTGCTGATGATGTTGGGGGCTAATTATTCCAGTAAACTTGAATCTTGGTACTTTCAAGCTCTAGCAGGAATGAACTTGAATGAGATAAATGTTCTTGCACTTACAATGTATTTTTACAATTAATTGACCAAATACTCCTGGGAAATGGGAAATCAGTTTCCCCAATTTATTGGAAAGGCAGTTAAATTGGGACTATTAGGAGGCTTAAGTAAGAGCACAGAGTAAATTGCTGCCAAATCAGATTGAGAAAATGCAACCCAATGACACCTGTTTGTTGGTTTGATGCTTTACTGTCTTGATGGTGCCATTTAGTCCAGCAGTCACAAACAGGGACATGGCACTTGGTTGGTGCAAACCCAGGACCTCTGGCAGTGCTGGTCTGCCGTGGCCACAGTTGTCACCAAGATACTTCTTCCTCCTTGGCCCCCAAAACCTGATAGCCATTGGCTTTGTCACTGTTGACAGACATCCCCCAATAGCTGGGATGAAGGTGGTGGGAGCAGGAGAGCCAGGAGTCCTCACTGATGGATCAGGGGATGCTAACTATTGCTAACTCCAGGGGAGCCTGGGGCTGTGGCCTCAAAAAACAGTTTGCTGGGCATCTGAAGGGTGGTTGCATCCAGCTTATATAAGCTACCACTTGATCTCTGTAAAAAGTATTTTTTATTCAGTGTTTCTAAGCTCCTTCCCAGTAAAAGGCGGAAGATGCCTCTGACAGTGCTACAAGTATGTTGTGAGTGTCTTGAGATGGCTATTGAGAAGTGGCAAAGTGTTTCCTCTTCTCAAGTAACAAAGATCAAAACTTCCAAAGTTTAAAACGTTCGCTTAAACATTGTAAGTACCTTGAAACATCATCAGTACATGTTTTTTTGTAACCTTGCAGCCTTTTGTTTCATTTGTTATTCAAAAACACAGCTTCCATATAAATGTCATGAGGTGTAATGTTCAACTTCAGTTTAACAGGAGAAAATTGTGAGCAAATCAAATCAACACTTATAGTTATTCCAGGTACAGGAACCTGCCATGCTTCACCAGCATCTCCAAAAGCACAGGTTCAGGTAACTGAAAGAAGACAAAGCATTGTCCTGGTGTTGTCCTGGTGGACAACAGGATGACCATGAGCCAGCAATGTGCCCTTGTGGCCAGAAGGCCAATGGCATCCTGGGGTTCATCAAGAAGAGTGTGGCAAGGAGGCTGAGGGAGGTCATCCTCCCCCTCTACTCTGCCCTGGTGAGGCCGCATTTGTAGTACTGTGTCCAGTTCTGGGCTCCCCAGTTCAAGAAGGACAGGCAACTGCTCGAGAGGGTACAGCAAAGGGCTACAAAGATGATTAGGGGACTGGAACACCTCTCTTATGAAGAAAGGCTGAGGGACTTGAGTCTTTTCACTCTGGAAAAAAGACAACTGAGGGGGGATCTTATCAATGCTTATAAATACTTAAAGGGTGGATGTCAGGAGGATGGGGCCAGGCTCTTTTCAGTGGTGCCCAGTGACAGGACAAGGGGTAACAGGCACAAACTTGAGCATAAGAAGTTCCACCTAAACATGAGGAAGAACTTCTTTACTTTGAGGGTGGCGGAGCACTGGAACAGGCTGCCCAGAAAGGTGGTGGAGTCTCTGTCTCTGGAGACATTGAAAACCCACCTGGACGCGTTCCTGTCCAGCCTGCTCTAGGTGACCCTGCTTTGTCAGGGGGGTTGGACTAGATGATCTCCGGAGGTCCTTTCCAACCCCTATCATTCTGTGATTCTGTGATTACAGAGACAAGTTCTTGAGCCTTCAGGTTCCCAAAGTTGAAGGACTCTGATAAGAAATCCCCCACGTTTTAGAATTTTAGTTTTGTTTTTTTTTCCAGCATTTCCCCTTCAGAATACTCCTGAGTCTTAGCAAACTTGGAAATCTTGCACCACTGATTAGCTTCTAAATTGCTTTAGATAGTTGTAAGATTACACCAACAATATTGGTATATAAGAAGAATTGCAGTTTCTCATTTCAGCCTCAAACTGAAAATAAAAGAAAGAGAAGCCGGCATTTCTAAGGTTAGGTGTGTAAATTTTTATAAATATAAATTTGTATCTGTATATATAAATACATAAAAAGAAAACACATACCTAACACCCCACCAGAAGTTACTGCAACACAGGTAGGTACCAAAGACATCGTCAGAAATCTTGCTGTTTCATTAAATGAGATAGAACTGCTCAAACTATACTTTCTTTATTAGAGTTCTTGCTTCAGAATCCTCCCAGAATAAATCTTTTCTTCTTTTTCTTTAATTTAAGATGTCGTTCCAAATTTTGAAGAAGTATGCCTGCGTCCAACCTATCTTTGCATTTTATTAAGGGACCAGCTTTTGGCTTTATTAAAGCTTTAATAGACAGTCCTTTGGATTGCAAAGCCCAGCAGATGCATTAAGATGTCATTGAGTGCCATTATACAACTACTTTGAATTTTCATGGCTTCACATGGGCTATATTTGGGTACACAGCAAGGTAATTCAGGTGCTGGGCAAGCACCTTTGACAAGGGGTTTGTTGGATAACAGATCCCATCTGTACTGACATGGTTAAAACGCCAGGGGTGTGGTGTGGATGAAGCCTGGTTTCAATAGTGACAATAAGTCAGCATGCAAGTTGCCCTCTTCAGGAGAGAAAGGACATACTCGAACAGAAAGATTTGAATAGGATTATTGTTTTAGGTTAATCCATTTTTAAAGCAAGTTATGAAATATTTGATTGAAGCTTTGTAGAGAAATAAAGAGCTTGATTTATGCAAGGAAGCTGACACCTCCGCCAGTAACTGTTATGTAGCAGGTTAGCATTGTCAGGCTAATGTAACTTAATTACGGGTACTGAAAACAAAGCATTTAGAAATGAAGTCACAACTGAACAGCCACCGTGCCTACAAGTGACAGAAGTAGAATAGTTCCATCAACTTGAGCGATAAACTGAAGCCCATTCGTGAAATCAGTGGGTGTCTCGCCCGAATGAGCAGTGCAGGATTAGACTCGATTGCGCATCATGCCGGCACTAGTCAGAAACATAGAACAGATGTCAAGTAAATAGGGAAGTGTGGGGCAAAACAGAAATAATTGTAAAAATGTGCCCAAGGATAAAATAAATTGATCCTAAGACACTAACAAACATTCTTGTATAAGACAAAATGAGTCTTTGTACTGAGTTGGCTTTTATTTTCTTGCTAATATTGTATAACAGAACTACATTGGCATGATAGGAGGGGGGATAATAAAATAACTTATCAATGCACTATTAACTCTACATGCTCTTACCTAATAATAAGATATTGATGTCTCCTTTAATGCGTGTCCCATTGTTGAGAACTTCCTCATTACCCCGCAGTAGCATACACAAAATGGCTTTTTTAATATACTCATGGCCATGAACGTTTGGTGCTAAAGACTTGCTTAAATGGTCAAAGATATCCTATTTAAGAAACAGCAAACACTTACATTGCACATTACCAACATTAGAATGGAATCTCATTATCCATTAGCCAGTATTAGTGCAATTTATAACTTACTTTAGTTTGAGCTTTGCAGAATTTCTTGATCTTTGCCACATCATCAGCTGAGAATGTGGGTGCTATTTCTTTGCTCATCAGTTTGATATTATTAGCCAGCATTATTGTCCCGGGTATTTTCCTCCAGATGCAGAGAAATGTCATGAGATTAACTATTAAATAGATGAACTATTAAATACAAACCGGACCCTTGTTTTCATGACACAAAAAGCTGCTTAGGAAAGAGAAAGTGCAAGTGGAATCAAATTCAAAGAAATGATTAGATTTATCCATTTTATTATGGCTTAGCAAGTGAAATCCACACCAAAAGAGGATTTAACGAATTTCCAACATAAGAATTCAAAAGAACTAGAACTACGTTGTACAGCTGCGTAGCGCCAGGGATTTTGTTCCTTCCTTGCCCCGCAATAATGTGTGAGGTATCTGTATGATGTGGAGCAGGAGACATCTTCTCCAAGAACACACTCTGATGTTAGGACTTTCTTTGAAGGAAGGAGAGAGGACAACTCAGTTTTTGCTTTGTTTTCAAAAGGCTTGTCAGACACTTGGGCTTCTCCTAAACACTGATTAGATAAGCCTTGAAAACCCCACAGGGTGAGAAAAAACAATCATCTCAGAAACCTAAATTTTAAAGCAGACTGGAGGGCAACATCACCTTAACTTCTACTTTATGAACCTATTGATCTTTTGTAAGTTTACAGGCTTTGCAGGGATGTGCTGGTGAGACAGCTGACCCTTCAGAAGGGCCATGATAAAATGCTTTGGCGAGGGGAGAGTGCAATTGATATAAACCATCTAGAGAAAGGAGCAAAGGCAGCCCAAGATCTGCGTGTGAGCAACATGAACACCCACCCCCCAGGGCATGGATGTGTCTCCCAGGTAAGAGGACTTGAACAGAAAGTAAATCAAAAACTAATCCAATTCCAGCTCGGGCTGCCTCTGGAGGCTCCTAACTAGCTTCTGTGTTTGCTGAGCCTGCCTCAGCCATTGCAGTCAGGCAGAGCTCTCCCAGCTGCCTGGTTTGGCCCTGCCCGGGCCGGGGCTGAGCTGCAGATCCACCACAGCCACCCAGGCTGAGGGCTCATGGAGGAGCAGGGAGACAGCTCAGGGGGTGTTCAGCTGTCATGGGGGAGGGTCCAGGGCCAGGCCAGGCAAAGGGGGGAAATTTGGCAATGGGGAGAGGAGGATGGATGGACATGGTTGTCCTCAGTTCCACAGGCAATGCGACAGGCGTCCCTGCTGGGCACGGGGAGCAGCAGGCCACAGCCATCACAAGCAAGCCCTGACTCTGGCTCTAAAAAATGGCATCTTTATTGTAATCAGAACAGAAGAAAATTAAGATAGAATTCATAGCACGCGCAACCACACTGACAAGAAGTTTTAAACTGTTCACAGTAAAAAACAATCCCTCCGATTTGATATCACATTCACCCCAAGCCAGCCCTGACAGCCTCCATTGCTGCCGTGCCCAACCGTGTGGCCGGCTGGCAGCCCCCTGGGGAGGGGGTGCTGGGCAAAGGGACCTTGGTGCAAAGAGAATTTTATGACCGCTTATTCCTCCTGCACACCGTCCAAAAGAAATGAATTTTTCTGTAAACTGCTTTCATGCGATACTTGTAGTGTTGTAAGCAGAACTGTTTGCTCTTGGGATAGGTGATATTCGGGTATTTCCCCACTGAGGAGGAGGATGGATGGCAACACCAGCAGCAACAGTCCCACCATGGTACAGCGAGGAAAGGAGCATGCGATGGCACATGAGCTGCCCGTATGTGAAACCAACCTTACTGCATGGGTTTCTGCATTTATTTCTCAGACAAAATTCACCCTGAAATGAAATAACACGACTTTTAGAAGTCAGAGGGGATTTCAGCCAAGAAACTAAGACAACATTCATCAGCAAAATTTGACCCAAGGTGTTATTGAGCTTCTTACGCCTGTGTTATACATCAGAAAAAGTCTCCCAGAGAGCCATTCTCCATAAAAGCCACTGCTTATTGTTCTGCATTTTGCAATAAAACAAGTTCATAAATGAAAAAGGACTGTAATTCCTTCAATTATGCTGAAATATTTCAGCTAACGCCTTGAGGTAAATAAGGACATCCAGACCTGAAGAGATGTCTGCCTGGAGATGCTCGCTCTGCATTGACCAAGGGGCGCCAGCTCCTCACCGCAGCCACGCGCCCAGGACCAGCCCAGGCAGTGGGCACCCAACGAGACCAGTGCCACCAGCAGAGCAGGGGAAAAATGCTGTATTAATTCTTGCCATTAATACTTAGCGATTAAGAAAACCCAACAACCAGTGCATACTGCCTTTTATACAGCTGAGAGACAAAACACAGACCAGGTTACAAAAACGCTTAAATCCAAAATAATTACATTTTGTCACAATTCCTTCCACACAGCCCAAGCTACCAAGGAAGCAAGCTGCCAGCACCTGGGGAGAGACACGATTTGCTCCACAGCTCCCTTCAATCCCAGCGCAAAAATTTCCAAATGTTTGAAACAGGGAGCAACTAAATCTCTTAATGCTCTCTGAAAAGCAATCAGCTCACCGAACGCATCATTCAGCAGCCTCCAATATAAAATAATTAAACCATGAAAAGCTGCTGCAGTAATCTTACTTTAAAATCCTAAATTCCTTTACATTTTGAGGATCTGATGGCATTGACTCCAGTCAGACACACACAGACAGGGCAGAGACCGCAGGAGCTTCTCACAGCTCAGCTGAACACACCTCTTCCACTCCTTGAGCAGAGGCAGCTTAACTTTATGAAGATTTGTTGTTGCAGCAAAACTATCCAAGAGATACAACTAAATCCAAATTCACTTCATTTCCAGCCAAATTATATTTTGATGCAGGTCACTAGAAGCTAATCTTTCATCTCTGTTTTTCATACTTGAAAACGAAGAAAAAGAATTTCAGATTAAACAGCATTTATCATACTAAACAGAATTAAATCAAATGGAAAATTGCATAAAGAAACTCAGCTAAAACAATCAAATTAAAAAAGCCCTTTACCTGTGTGAATGTAATCTTTGATTTTCTCAGCAGGGAAGAAAACCTTATTATTAAGCGAACTTAAAAGGGAGCCTGGATTACCCTTTTCCCATTTCCCTGCACTTGAAGTGTCAGTCTGTCTTCACGAACAGATTTTGCTTCCTGTCTGTCAGGCAAGTTCACTTGCTTGTTCTCACATGCTGGAAAAACCCATGTTTTCAGCATCACAGAAGCACTTAAGCTGTACAGTAAGCAGCAGACAAGTAGCAGATGAGTTTTTATTCATGCATTTTTTGTAAGTTACATGCGTATATACACAGACACACAGGTGCATACATGCACCTGCATTCAGTAATATAACACAGCTTTAGCAAAACACCAAGCTAATCAGAGGCTAGCCTGCTTTTAACAACCTTTTATTGATGCTCTCACTTTGAAAGAGCTCCCATCTGAAATAGCTTATGGTAAGTATGAAAAAAGAAGAAACAGCAAAGCCTTCCAGAAGACACCCATTTAAAATGAGCTGAAATATCTCAGTATAATTGAAGGAATTATAGTCGTTTTTTTCCCCAAAAAATTCCAAGTCTTCCATTACATCAATTAAAAATGCATTTATGAACTTGGCTTATTGCAAAATGCAGAGCAATAAGCAGTGGCTCTTATGGAGGATGGCTCTCTGGGAAGACTTTTTCTGATGTATAACACAGGCGTAAGAAGCTCAATAACACCTTGGGTCAAATTTTGCTGATGAATGTTGTCTTAGTTTCTTGGCTGAAATCCCCTCTGACTTCTAAAAATCGTGTTATTTCATTTCAGGGTGAATTTTGTCTGAGAAATAAATGCAGAAACCCATGCAGTAAGGTTGGTTTCACACAGAACTTGAGAAATGCTAAGGTTTAGGGTCCAAGGCAACATTTACTTTGTTCCTTGGTATTTGGGTGTGTTTCCTTTAGATCCCCATGAACGAGTAGGTGCAAGCTGCATCCCTTGAGAATTGGGAGAATTGGGAGGGCTTTTTTTTTTTTTACCTGGTCAGAAAGAAGCATCCCCTAATTCAAGGTGCTCCACAGATTGTTGCATGAATCTCAAGCTCTGTAAGTACCAACAGAAAGCTGTAACACCTCGGAAAAGCATGCAAGAACAAAAACACCGGCAGCAGAGTCACAGATGGTTTACAAACACAACGGGCTGATACTGTTTAGTGGTGGCTCGGGGGGTTTTAAATGCATCTGTTCCTAAAATCTTGATTTTTGCCTAGTGCTTCTGAATAAAACCCAACATAAGTTGCAGGTAAAATTTTGCATTTTAGCATGAAACTTTGAAATTCATTAGTGAAGACAGTGACTTTTAAATACAAAATACTACTTCTGTCTCTGAAAGCTCCTAAGACGTAAATCACTGGAGGTGGGGAAAGCAGTCCCAAGAAATGTCCCACTGTGTCCTGTTCCCATTCCCTTGCCATGCTCTTTGCTTGGGGCTGCTGTGAGGGAGGCGATACCGGGCTGCAACGTCAGGCTGAGCCACTGCGGCTCGGCTTACGCTGGCTCTTCTTCTCTATGTTGGTCCTTTGTGTTTGGAGATGAAAGGCACAGTGTGTCAGAGAGGCCTCTCCTCTCTCTTTTAGAAACTGCCTTCTCATCTCTGGTTTTCCACAGTTCAAAAGTAAGACTTTGAAAAAGATTTCAAAGCTGCATCTTGTATATGGAAATTCACGGCTCCAGGCAGGTTCATGATCAGCCCTGAGATTTCAAGTTGAAGAGTAAGAACCTGCAGCCTAAATATAACTCCTTTTACTTGTGCTTTGCCCTTCTCTGTTTTTTTCTGTTTAAAGCCATCAGTAGGAATAAGATGACACCAATTTTCATGGATCATCTATATAGTTTTGCTTTAGGTAGATATTTTGATTTTCTTGTAAAAACACTGGGTTAAGGAAATATGAATACAAGCTATTTGGATAAGCTACAAAAATCAAGTTCCAGCTGCTAGTTATCAAATATAAGTCACATAATCTATGCTTAGGAAACAACTAGACAGTAGCTGAAGATATCTCAGAAATACTCAGGAATGTATTCCTCACCAGGAAGGTGAGGAAGTAACCAACCCACTTTCAGGGTAGTAGGAGCAGAAATATTGTGCCATACACTGGGCTTGGTGACGGGTTCATTACACACGTGAAGACCCCAGGGAAGAAGAATGAAAGAAACTCTGTCAACTGAAAGCTTTGTGGTCCTCAAACCAGTTCCTGGTGCTCAACAGATGTGGGTTATTTTATAAACATTAGTTATGTGCTTTTATAAGTGGATATCACCCTACAGCAAGTTAATCCGCAATGGAAGCTCAGAGATTAAAGCTCTCAGCACAAGAGGGATGCAGCCGGCAGGAGCAGGGCAGGAAAAGGATGGGCTGTTTTGCCTGGATGTACTAGTAGGGCTCTGTGTGGGATCAGAGGCAGCCACCCACCCCATGCAACCGCCCCGTCACCCATGACAAGAGGCACCCAGTCAGTCTCTGCAGGGCAAAAGGTAGCAGAGGAGGGTGACAAAATGAAACGATAGGCTAGTTTGGGTTTGTAGGTCAAGCTGGGAAAGCTGGATTTGTTCTGTTTGTCGCTTTTTTAACTAGTGGGCTTTTTACACTTGGCCTGCTGTACTCCCGCTGGAGGCTCAGTTGCCAAGTCCTAGTTTTTAGCATTGCACAAGAAAAAAAAGCAAAAATTAACATTGGAGACCCTGTGAAATGACACTTCCTTGTTTCAATAAACCAGCTGCAGCAGAGAAGAATCAAAAAAAAAAAGAAGAAACAATATATGCCCTTTTTTTTTTTTTTTTGAAGTCAGGAAGGAAGGGTTATTGGAAAGCTTACTAGGTAGGTAAGAGAGAAGTGTTTAACTATCACTGCCTTTCATTACAGGAAGCAGAAGACAAAAACTTTTGAGAAATCAATAGTAAGGCAAGAGTCTGTGGTTACACAGACCTATGTGGGACAGATGTAGACAGAGCGCCATTCCCATCTCTACTGCAGTTTCACCAATTTGTTAGTAAAAAGAGAAATTTCAGGGCCATGAAAATGGTCAGAGGGCTGGAACACCTCTCCCTTGAAGAAAGGCTGAGACAGTTGGGGTTGTAAGGCCTGGAGAAGAGAAGGCTGTGGGGAGACCTTATAGTGTCCTTTCAATATATAAAGGGGGCTCATAAGGAAGATGGAGAGAGGCTTTTTACCAAGGCATGTAGTGACAGGACAAGAGACAGTGGTTTTAAACTTAAGAGGGTAGATTTAGATTGGATATAAAGATGACATTTTTTATGATGAGGGTGGGGGGACACAGGTACAGGTTGCCCAGAGAAGCTGTGGATGCCCAATCATGGGAAGTGTTCAAGGCCAGGTTGGATGGGGCTTTGAGCAACCTGGTCTAGTGGAAGATGTCCCTGCCCATGGCAGAGGGGTTGGAACTAGATGATCTTTAATGGTCTCTTCCAACCCAAACCATTCTATGGTTCTTCTTGAAGGATAAAAATACACATTTTCTTCAGGAGGAAACTGGTGGACTGCTTACCAGGATGGCCTGTGCTTCATTCTTCAGGAGCAAAGGCTATCTAGAACTAGCATTTAGGATAGTTTCTAGCTGTCATACACTTCTCCCAGTTCCATAGCTGCAGTTAAATAAATAAGATTAGCCAAGATACATGCAGTTCTTCAGGGCTCTGCCAGTTCTTACAGCGTTGACCCATTAGAGCTTCCTCCTGCTTTCTGTTTGCACTAATCCACCGGAAACCCAGCCCTGGAGACCTGCTTCACTGACCCCCATATTCATTAAGAATAATTGTTGATACTGTATAATGGAATAGCAGCAGCGCAATTAAAGCAGCTCCTTCTTGTGGCAGAGCTTTTATGGGATTGGCAGAGAGTCCTAATGAGATCCATGAGCCCATCTATCACCCTCTGCAGCCCCTCCAGATGGTTTCATCTTTCGGCGGCTGTGTGCCAGTCTGACACTGTGTGGCACGTACAAGTACTACAGCAGCCACCACCACACAAAGCAAGAGGACACGTCCCTCCGCTTCACTGCCAGCTCCTTAGACTTGGCACCTCAAATATGCTGTCTCCTTCCTCCCTATTTTCTTTCCTTTCATTCTTCTTCCTCCTACCCCAGACTCCCTGTGAGGAATGGTTTTCATTTAATCCAAGCGTGTTTGGCACCAGATTCCTTTTGTCCCGCCCAGGAGTCAAGGGCATTTTGAGGTCTCATTGAGCAATAAAGAAAGAATTGGATCATATTTCTATGCTCACATTGTGGCGGCCTGGTTATCCATCTTGAGCTTTCCACCTTTGGAATCTGATGGTGAGAACGGGGAGAAGACACCTTGTTCTCAAATCCACCCTTCATGTCAGCTTTTCATTGGGCCGAGTGAAAATGAATAGCAATGCTTTTATCCTGGGAAAGGAGAAACACTGGATCCATGCAACTGAATAAAAATATAAATACCATCAACTTTCAACAAAACTTGATCTTCACTGAGCATGATAACCACAGGCAAAAGAAAAAAAAAAATCTACGTACAGAATACCAACCATTCCAACAGCTGCCCATAGAGGCAGAGGCAGTGGTTAGCAATGGGTGCCAAGGGAACCCCTAAAAATCACGCTGCCAAGTGAACAAGGCTGCTAGGGAGATCGTGCAGCAGCACCGAGGGCCTGGGCAAAATCACTGAGGGCAGCTGCCCAAGCAGCCCAGATTTTCTGTTCATTCTGCAATGGCAAATCCCATCATCTGCTCGTGACATGAAACAAAGAGAGAACAGGAGAACTTCGCCCAGGTTTGCAGCTTTTGGTCACCCTGTGCACAGGAGAAAGTGGTTGCACAGGACATATACATCTGATGACATAAGGCACGTTTATACCTGGGCAACAGAGCATGGTGTAGAGTGCCCCGAGCTAGTGACGACCTGAGCTAGCACAGTGTACTGCAACTAAGGACTTCAGTGATTAGTCACTGGCGACATGAGACAGGACATCAGGCTCTCTCAATATCCAGAATCCCATAGCAACTCGACTCAAGGACAGGAGCCCCAGCGAGAGCGAGAACAGGGTACATACACACCTAACAGATCTAGGGGAGGTCTAATTAGCAAATGTATCACACCAAGAGGAGCAGCACGTCCACAAGTGTTAAGCACTTCCCAAAGAGAGCTGTGTCTTCAGGTCCCTCCCCTGCCTGCATTCCTTATTCACATTTACAGGTAGCCATGGTGACTAGAGTCAGACAGGAGATTTAGGTCAGGCTCGATGACTACTATAACACACGTAAACAGAAAACACCTGTCTTAGAAGAGCCCTTCCCTGACAGGGGGATGGCCACATTTTGGCTTGGGTTATAGTCCTTCCCTTCCCCTTCCTGCATTGAATGCTTTCCTGTAGACCCTTTTGCCTAGCCTGGAGCCAACTGACCGGAGCATTCAGAAAATGAATTTCTTCCCCCTCTTTGGAGAGCTGAGCAGAGATGTGCCCTAGATAGCCCTGCTCATGGCGAAAGAGATTTTTCTTAACTTGTGAAAGCAACTCTGCTTGTCTCTGTTCCCCAACCCACACGATGCACATCCTGCCTCCAGACATGCTTCTCCCCTCTCCCAGATGTGAGGGTTGGAGGCAAGTAAACCCCATCTGTCTCAAATCCAATGGCAACCATTGTTGCAGATTCTGCCCTGCTTTATTTCTCATAAACATGCAAGTCCCTCCATAAAACCCTCCACAACTTTCTTTTGGCCTAGCACGAGCGAAAGAAGGTTCAGCCCAAGGGGAATTTGGCACAACAGCACCTCACCTGCATGATGTGTGGGTGGTTGTAGAGCTGGCGTTTCCCCCTGTTACCAATATGGGAGGGAACGTGAGCAGACAATCTAGAGCACAACGTTGTTTTGTCTCTTATTTTCTCCCCACCCAGTAAATGCTTCCGTGCCGTTTGCAAAGCAGAAGTACTTGCGCGTGGTCTTTGCGCTTGAAAGCATATCCAAATTATAATTGACTACATTTCTCTAAAACAAAGATAATCGGCTGAGGGCCTGGGAAAATAGTGTTTTAGGTGAATGTCTGCTGGAGACAGGAAAGCTGTCTGGCAACAAATTCTGTGGGGAACACACAGCTCGGTGCTCTTGCTGAAGGGGACCAAGTGAATTACAAGACAGGGAAAAGTAATGTGTCTTGAGAGGTTAAATGCAAAAGTCTGATTGCTCCTCTCAATTATCCCAATCTTACTTTGTGAACTCACTATTTGAGAAGTGCTTATTTCCAAATTATACTGACATGAGCAAGAGGGTAAGTCAGTGAAATTACTGAACAAAAACCATTTTATATAATACATGCAACCCAACCGATTTAGTACAACAAATTCTGTACACGTCTGAAATATCATGAAAATAGTGTCTTTAATATACAGTTTATATACTTACAATACGCGGTTTAAATTTGTTCATATACATTACAGGGATATTTATTTGCACCTGGTTTAAATAATAATCTGCCTTCAGCCTTTTACACAAAAGCCCAAAACAGCACAGAATTCCACAAAACCCATGCTTTGTTTTGTAACGGAAATGTACTTTTTTGACCTACCCAAAGTGAACCTAAAGAGCTAAGAACTAACAGATATTTTGAATATAATTCAGAAGATTGTCCATGTCAAGAGAATCACTCTGCAGATTTTCATGCTGCAAATTTGGTTATTACGCACAGAAATGGTAAAGTCTGAACAACTCCTGGACTATTAGGAGTTTAAGACGTAACAAATGAAGAGTCATTTATTGCTAGGTCTCAACAAGGGGCCTGCGTTTCCCTACTGCCCTGCCACCCCTAATACCATGAAGAAAACGGACAATCCCTCACTTCCATTAGGATTTCATTCGTACCTTCTAGCTCATACACGGGAAAGCTGCAATTTCAGAGCATCAAAAAGAGGAGCCAGGAGAGCTGGGTGAAGCCCTTGTCCTTTCACATAGGGCTGGTGTTTGGCTTTTAGGTAGCGTGGTGTACCCCCCGCCTGGCCCGCAGGCAGGCACCCCCCCCAGGCAGCACGCAAGGAACTGGTGCCAGCACACTTTATGTAGCGGGGAGACAATCAAGGAGTTGACTCAAGAAGAAAAGATAGGGGAAAACACTTCAAGTATTTACAGACAGATTTGAAGCATGGTGGTTTTTTGCGACAAACATCGCTATTCACGCTGTTTCTCTTGAAGCTGTTGTTGTGGAATAAAGTCAATTAAAGTGGCAAGTAAAATTGTTGTATTGGAAAAAACTGTGTAATTTGCAGTTACTTCAATCCTTGCTTCTAGCTGCAAAGAACACTTCAAAATACATTTTCCTTCCAATTTTGGATGGACCACATGTTTTCTGTCTCTAAATTTCTAGCCGTAGGCAATTTTTACAATACGGCAAGAATAAGAACGCAAATATGCAGTTTAAGTTGATTTCAATACAGCTTTGGTTAGCCAGCCAGGCAGCAACACAAAGAATCTTAATCCTAGGCACAACGAGTGTTTAAAGGAAACTAGCATTTCCCCTCAAGTTTCCTCCCCATTCCTCCCCTGGTCAATTCCGTGTCCACCTCCAGAAAAGCTCCCATGTCAGAATCCAGCTTTCGCCGCTGAAGGCAGCATCAGTCCTTGCGCTGCCATGCGACTGTTGCATAGAAAGGATATGTGTTTCTTGGTGCAGGACAAAGAGACGACTCCATACAGAACAACACACTGGATTTTTTGCTACCAAAACCCCCAGACAAACAAAAACCCCAAGGATGACACACAACTTCAGACATCTATCACTAAATAAGCACCAGAGGCCTCACATTTATTTAATCTGAGGAAAGAAGTCCAAGGTTAGGGTTGGCCTATTCTAGCAGAGTGCCATGAAAAAGTAGAAGACTCTAGGTCCACCCTGGCATGACACGTGTTGTCTGAACTCAATGGCTACATCTCTGTTAGCAGATAAAATGGGCCAGAGCCTACTCTCAGGCCCCAAGGACAACCAACACAGCTCGCACCAACACGGTTGAACTCCGCTTCTCTTGAAAACCAGGCTGCTTTCCCCATTGCTAACCTCTGAGCCGTGCTTGGGAGCTGCCTGGGATCACTCATTGCACAGGCTGGTTGGGTTGCACCAAATCAGGCAAGACCTCATGTCAGCTGCTCAGCAGCAAGGGACTCCCACAAGAGAGTGTCCGGTGCTGCTCGGTTTGCTAGGACGGTTTGCAAGTCCTATCAAACCCTTAGTGCTGTCTCCTCCTATTCGCATCAGCCGGTAAAAAGTTCATACCACAGGGATATTCCCCAGAGTTTTCAGATACTTCCTAATCACAGTGGGAACATTAAAGTTATCCTCCATCTCAAAGTACAATAAGCAATGCAGCATTTTGTAACCTTTAACAGATTAAAGTCGCCAGGTTTTACACCCCATCCTTCTAGAGGGATTGTGTGGTTCTCTGCTAAGGCCTGAAGGACTCCTCTGCTCCTGCCCCATTTCAAAGGTGCCAACATCCATTTATTGCCAGGGACTTTCCATGAGATCGACACATTCACACTGGTCTGCCTTGTTCAGCCTTCCTTCTACAGCGCTGAGGATGGTCCTGACCCCCTAAACACCATGGCAACAAAGCTCAAGAGGAAAGAAAATAAATTAGATCCCATGGGCATCAGCGTTGCCATAGCCTGGCTACCTACACAGCAGCGGAGAGGCCGAGCCACCATACTCCAGCTGCCTAGTTTGGTCATCCATCTCCTGATTTCACCAGAGCAGACGCTTCAGTTCAGCTTGGACATCATAGCAGGTGGCTCAACGCCGCAGTCATATAATTCACACAACACAAAGGTTAGGAACACCTAAATTGCAAAAAATGGCTTGGAAAATTAAGATGATGAGCTGCTAAGGGCAAAAGAAAAGTGAAATGCTAACATATTATGCATAAAAATGAGTAAGCAGTGCCAAGTCAGAGCAAGACAACTGGAAGGACATCAATAGCAAGTTTGCAATTAGAGGTTTTAGCTGTACTTTTGCACACAGGATCTGCTTCTGAAATCATTGAACATTTCTGGGCCTTTCAACAGGCAAGTTTTATTTTGGTCTATGCATACGCCATCTTAATAGAGCACGCTCATGAATGCAAATTTGCAAATTCCACCAGGGTGCTTGCCAGAAAAACCATTCCAAGCAGGTAAACAGAGATAACAGAACAGGTATCCATCCGCAGTCAAACAATGTTATTTTCTTGAGGATGTTAATATCCTGAGGGCATTCGAAATATTTAATGTTAATATTCCAAGACTGCTTTTTTTTTTGAGAGAGAGAGCGAGCGAGCTATTTTACTTATTTTACCTGGAATTTTTTACTTACTTTACCTGGAATTAACAAGCCAAGTAAAACAAACAGAAGTACCTGACATTTAAAAATTGGCCCTTTCAAATCTGAATGCTCATTTGACATAGCGAGGGATAAATGCAGTTGACTTCAACTTGCACATGCCTACCAACAAGCATACACATCTGAACAGTACTTGGATTTGATTTAGTCTTACTTGCAGCTAAAATATTTTAGGACGCTAATTAAAATGCACCCGGAGAAAGCTATTGATCTGTTGCTAAAAGTCAATACATTAAGAAAAAGGGTAGGATTATGAACTCTTGGGTTTTCTCTATTGGGATATTTTTTGGCTCACTGCTTTCTAGTACCCACATCAATTGGGCTTTGCTCTCTGGTTGGGAAACGGTGGTTTGAATTATTGCAAGACAAATGATGCATTTTGACTTCTGCATGGAGACATGACATGAAATTTGCCCGGGCAACAGAAAACTCCATTTGCAGGAAATTCTTTTTAATGAGTCAATACGGTTGACAAAACAGGCAACAGCAGCCTCTCATTTTGACCCTCCTCTGTATTTCCTCTTGATGCTCCCACTACGTGTCCTACAATGGAAAAAGTGAGATTTTTTGTACTTCAAAAAGGTAAGAAAAGCAGGTGATGATGTCACCCTGGCCAGGGCTCTGCTCAGTAGCAGATGAAGGTGAAGCTGAGGATCCTGGGCACGCACGGTTGCTGAGGATGGACACCACAGACTGTTTCCTGAATCCCTGCAATCAGTACTATAAAAGCAGAGGGTTATTTAGACACATTTCAGAGAGCTCTACCAAGCACAAGAAATCAGCAACGGACTAGCAGAAGTTAATCCTATTTCTAGCCTTCTGAGCAGTTAAATTTGAAAGGTCTCCAGGGGCAGCCTAATGTCCCCTTCCCATTTCTGTGCTCCCTTTTGACTGCTGCCTCCATGTGACATCTATTGCAGTGAGTTTTTGCAGCTGGGCAACTGAATTAGCACATCTTATGATGCTACGGTTCCTCCCACTGTGACACCCGCATCCTCCTGCATCCACTGCAAACAGGACAGGTGAACTCAAACATCACAAGCACTTCCCAAGGCATGGCCCAAACCCTCACTTGGCCCCTTCTTACCAGCATGCAACGCTCTGTTTCTGCTCCCACCTTGCTAATCTTTATTTCAAAGGCATCCTACAGGAGTACTATCACCTTCCCACACAGATCCGACCGCAGGAATAGGATAGCACATCAAGTGCATTTTCAGAGGATGGTAACAGCAGCAGAGGAAATAGGAGGGGCTGCCTTTCACCAGAGCAAGGCCATTGCAAGGGCTGCGCTAGCAGGATCTGCCCAGAGAAGAGTCTGTGCACTGAACTGCTTTTCCCATGAGAAAGCTGCACAACCAGAAGTCATGCTACTTGCTCCAGCCGTCCGACTACAAAAGCAACTTTTGAAATCTACAGGTCATAAACTTTTAATTGGCCAGGGCAGAGTGGCTCAGTAGGAAAATCCCCCTTCTCCCTCCCCTCTGGGCAATGAGCTGAGCAAGACTCTTGTTTTGAAAACATTTAACTCTTTTTGCCCAAAGTCCCATGGAAAGTGTATCCACATTACAGGTAGTCAGGAAGATACTGTTAGTAAAAATACGCTGCAAGAGTAGTGTATTAGTGGCACTTCACAGCAACTCTTAACATTTTCAGATGTAGTGTCAAAATGATGTTTTTGTATATCTGAACATGCTTCTTGTTAACAGAAACGGAAGAAAGTCACAGCATGTTGCCAAATATTATTTGAAAAGAAATAATCCCATAAGAAATACATTTTTTTTGCAGTTAACACAAAACTGTAAACTGGATTGGTGTGTGTCTTTCAGCATCAAATTGTTCAGTAATAAATACAACTAAGTCTTAACAGACTACGGAGTAAAAGTTCCCTTACTGTCCAGTTTTTAGCAGCTGTTGAACGTTCAGGGATGCACAAGGCACACCTCTGCAGATTCTCTACCTTTATTATTGACATACCAAAAAAAAAAAAAAAAGTATCCATCCACCACTCAAAAATGTTTATCTGCATAGTAAGAATTTTTCTACTACTATTTACAGGAAGGGCTTTTAGTGCAAAAAACAGGAAGTGATGTATTAGCTGAAGTGCATCGAGCACATCTCGTACAGTTTCTCTAATAACCAGTCAGCATCACATCTTGGGCCGCCAGCCATTAATGAACTGTAGTATTTTCTTAACCTGCAATTTGCTTAGCTTAAAGTCTTCTGACAGGATTTCTTCTGTAAGCTGAACCAGTAAATTGCCATCAATCTTCTCTGTAACAAAAAATGATATGACATCTTCTGACAGACCAATAAACCTCAGCGATTTAGACACTTCCTCTATGGAGAGTCCAGAAAGGTCCGTAGGTGGCTGCCAGGGAGAGCCATCCCCACAAGATCTTGGTGCTAACTGGAGGTGGAGGGGAGACGAGAAGGGATAAGACACAGAGAACGTATCCTGCATGCCCTTTTTAACGAGATACTGATCTTCCAAGAGGTCTGGAGAACCAGTTTTCAGCTCCTCCTCGGCACCATCTATTTTCAGTGGCAAGGGACACATGTCTGTAACTGTTTTCTCTTCACTTGACTTCGGTGCCCGAGGAGGTAAGGCAGGACACGAATGGCTCTGCTTTGTGTTGCTGACTCCCAGAGTTTTCTCATCAGTGCAGTCTAGAGAGTAACTTGCCGACTTTGGACAGTTAGAGATGGTGTTCGTGAACTCTGCTGGGGTCAGCGGGGAATACCCTGCCGGGAGCTCACACCCTTCGAAGTCAAAAGTCAAAGGTGCTGGACAGTTTCTCTTTGGCGTACCTGGAGTCTTCTGTCTGGGGTAACTGTAGCTCCTGCTTGGATCGAGCAGGAAATCACTTCTATTCTGGCCTTCAGCAGTTCCCGAAAAATGGTTTGGCCAAGATAACCTTGAAGGCAGAGCTTCAGTTGAGGGGCTTCCCAAAGGCATCGTGCTCTCAGGCTCTTTGGATTCGGTTTTCATCATGTTACAAGGGTAGCAGGAAACAGGTGTGCTCTCAGTTGGGTTGGTGGTGTCGCTCTCTGTGACATTGCTTAAGGAACAAAGCAGAAAGGATGTTGTTAGTACAAAAAAATGTGGCATTTGAATAAATTAACAAATCATCTGACAGAGTCAGAGGGTGGCTGTCACAAGGAAAGAATCTTCTTTCCTCTGGCAGAACTTTTCAGATTTGAATTAACAACACGTCTGAATAATGCATTGACAGTTCTTTTACTCCTTCTATGAGTCTGACAAGATGCTGATATACCCAAAGGCCTCACGTCTTGGTTTTTCAAGCTTGTAAAAAAGTAGATGTCTCAATTCAGTTCTGTGTCATCTCCTGAATACTCAGTTTTTCCACTGTCAAATTCCTGAGGGACGCCACTATGGAAAAGGAACAGCCTCACATACACTAGGTGTTCTAATCCTGTATCTTATATTTATATACCACATATGTGTCATGGCATGCAAAAGCTCGTAACAGGAGCAGGTCACCATTGCACCAGACCCAAGCTTGACTGACATAAGAGATGACCTAAAGCCCTTTTGGAGCCAACATTTTCATTTGTTAGGGCACTTGCACGTGCACACAATCCTTCCCCACCAGTCACCGGTGCAAAAACTGCACCAATGCACAGTATAAAAACACAGAATAAGTTAATGCTTACTGCCAAAGGAGGAGTTTTACCTGGAAGTGTAAGCAGACCTAGCTGCATGTGCTGAAGTATCAGGTTTTAAGCTTACCCCACAGTAACTTGGTTTTTCGTCCATATCTGTCAAAAGCTATGATGAGAAACACTTGCTTTGCAAAGGCACGTAAAGAAAGTCGCCCTGACCTACTTCCAGGTGGTAAACTAAGCTCAGCCTGTCTGAGGGAACTGATGGTTTATATCCAGGTGTTCCTGAGAGGCAGAGACGCCAACAAAAGCATGTAATCTGTTATCAAAAGCAAATGTTTGCTGCTTTTACGCCACTTTCTTTTAGAAAGTCTGAAGGACTGGGAATTACAGAATCTGGAATTCTGGCCAATTAAGCCAGAACACTGGAAAAACAATTAGCAGATTTACAAAATCCTCACCTAACAAAACAAAGGGAAACTAACAGTTGAAATAATTGTTTTAATTACTCACCTCTCTCTTCTGGAAACTAACTACTCAAGAAAGAAAGTAGGTAGTCATTCTGTGACAGCTCAGTGAGAACCGCTTGAGGAGGGCAGCAGCTTTCAGAAAACCAGCATAGTTTTGAATGGATTGACACAAAAAATAGTCCCCTGTGCGCTTACGGTGAGTCAGAGAGGCAGCCAACCTGGACTTGCCCAGCTCAAACACAAAGAGCAGATGCATAAAAGCAGCTCTAATCTATATGACTGAAAATGAGTTATAAAACTAATTTTATAAGTTATATAACAGCCCCAAGAGATACAGTTTCCCCTCTCTGTCTAACCATCCCTCGCTCTCCACTCCATGCCCTCCAAACTTTTATTTTTTCCTGTTTATTTCACAAATACAGGTCTGCAAGTTAAAGCATCTGGATGTTTACAATAGCAGTTTACAAGGCTGAGAGAGTTGGGGTTGTTCAGCCTGGAGAAGAGGAGGCTCCGGGAAGACCTTACAGCAGCCTTCCAGTACCTAAAGGGGGCCTACAAGAAAGCTGGAGAGGGACTTTTTACAAGGGCATGTAGTGATAGGACGAGGGGTAATGGCTTCAAATTGGAAAAGGGTAGACTTAGATTAGATATAAGGAAGAAATTTTTCACTATGAGGGTGGTGAGGCACTGGAACAGGTTGTCCAGGGAAGTTGTGGATGTCCCATTCCTGGAAGTGTTCAGGGCCATGTTGGATGGAGCTTTGAGCAAACCTGGTCTAGTGGAAAGTGTCGCTGGCCATGGCAGGGGGGTTGGAACTACACGATCTCCAAGGTCCCTTCCAACCTAAACCATTCTATGATTATTTTTTTTTCCTCCTCAACAAGAATACACTGTCAGGTGTCATTTCTGGCTGTTTAAAGGCCAACTGCTGTAACGTACACAGTACAAAGCGTTTTTCACAAATCTAGCCATTGGGCTGTTCAATTCAGAGAAGACAGTCAGTGAGGTGTTGTAAACAATACAGAGGAATTAAAGGGATTGATCATATTTCTGTTCTCTAATTCAGTATTAGAAATGGCAACATTTAATTATTTAAAAGATTAATGGAATTACTGGAAACTGATAAAGTAACATTTTCAAAGTGCTTCCTTATTCGTCCTCCACCAAAATTAACTCACTGGGACTCAGCGCCAAAGGATGCAAGAGAAACCTCAAATACAGGTGAAGTCAGACATCAGACATTTTTATAGGCAGATAAGGACAAATCATATTGGGTTTGTTGGGGTTTAAAATATTGGCTGCAACCCTTTATGATCCAGGAAATAAAATCATTGATAAAAACGGGAAGACATGAAAAGCAACGCCACCAGCAATCTGGTTACTCCACACATTGCCATTTTTTTAGCAGCATCCTCTGCAGCTCTAGGTCAGTTCTACCAAGATGGAGATATCTGGCCTAGACTCAAGCTGGAGATGAATTTCATGCAAATATTGTGAAGTTCGAGGCAAATAATACCACCTGAATTCCTGAGAAACTTCACTTCTCATTGCTTTTCTGGTTTCTTGGGAGGCAGATGTATTCTTAGCTACAAAGAGAGAAAGCAGCATTTGGTGGGCCTCAAATGCTGGGAGGTCTGGTGCCTCCTGTGGAGTAGACCTTGACAGAACTACCCAACAGGCTTTCATAAAAACAAACGAGCAGCCTTGATCTAGAGTGATCATTGCCAGATACACAACACTAAGCTGCAAATGTGCAGCATGGCTTAGAAAGGCAATTCCAGCATAAGTTATTATACCAATGGCGTCTAGGCTGAAATCATTTCAGTGGCGTTTCAGATCAATTTGTAATATCCAGACAGGTAGTATCCTGTCATTGAATAGATACCAAAAATAATGGCAGCGAGACAATGAAGTCAAAAAGAAGGTGAGACTTCAAAAGCTATATACACTTTCTAAAGCCAAAGGAAGAACACTGCATTGCTAGGAAAAGGTTTGCAGCGACATAATCCAAAATCTACTTTTGACTAGCCTGAGTGGATTTTCCAGTTTGTGGGCTAGGTTTGTGCTGAAGTGGGTTTGATCTGGAAGCTGTCTGGCCCCCTTCCGCTACACCTCACTTTGCACTCAGTGGTGTCTGCTGGCCTCTCTGTTCTCCATCACACCCACCCTGCTGGTTCCCATATAGTTGGCACAACACATTTCTGGATTACTACACCCCTTTTGTGCCCCCACTTATCAGAGCTGGCTGCACTGCATGCATGTAGCACTGAAATCCCACTCGAAAACTAGCTTTGAGATGTTCTGGTTTGAAGATTCGTGTCTTTTAAGAATTACACAGAACTGTACAGGATTTTCCATTTAGACAGCCTGTGCTACTTTCCAGTGAGATTACCTATAGCAATATGTGCAGGTATTTAATATAAAACGCTATGTCCTATCTAGTAAAACTTAGTTTCTGCTGGAGCTTTGCTTCCCCTTGATTCTTTAAAAATAACTTGACAGATTAGCCCATTTCACAAAAAGTCAGCAACTCTGACACAGTACCATGCCTCTGTAAACAAGCGCCTTCAAAAAGAATACTGCTAAATTTAACTTTCTCAGAAAGTGCTAGCACAGGGCTCTGACAGCTCAAACACATACATGTTGTGCAGTCCCGAAGAGTAGTAGGACAGAGTAGGGCTAGGAGAGCGGGTCTGCTGTCGTGCTGGTTTGACTGTACGAGGAGGGATGGAAGGACTGGTGGAGGATGGCTTTGAACTCCGTGGTGGGACAGGGGGAGCATTCAGGAGCCTGCATTCCTCTTTTACCTGTACAAAAAGAAGCACATGTAAGTAAGCAGCGAGAAAATCTGGGCAACAGCACTCTCAACCAGATGAAACACATCTGGTTCTGCTTTATTCTGTGAAAGGAAATAATTAAAAAGGGAGGAGAAGAGAAAAATGATCCTAAGTATATACATTTGCAACAGTATGCGGCTGTCATAAAGAAGCCCAAAAGAACGCCTTGCTACCGGTAGAGCTACTGGCAATCTTTTTTAGGGTGCCTTTCAGTAGTTTCATATCCACTCATTTAAAAAGGAGCAGCAATGAAATAATGTAAAAGAACCTTCCAGTAACATACGAAATCAGACTGACTGTTCCAGAAATTTTACATTTGGTGAGGAGCAATTCATTAGGCTTCAACTTCATTAGCGTTGTTTATTTAGATGTAATGAACCAAGCTTACGTAATGAAAAGATATCAACAGACTTTGATGTTTCCTGACTTACTTCATCAGTGATACTCAGCTGTCCAGTTCTAGGATAATTCGCAGCCTTCCTCCCCCAGGGATAGTACATGTATCCTGTGTTTACCAGATGCTGGGATTCAGACCTGGAGCTTCAGTCGTTCTGTAGCTGCCAAAGCAGCCCAGGATAAGGTTAACTACGTAATGTACAAGTTGAAAGGTGTGGGCAGAAGACCCTGTTCACGTAACACACCCAGCCAATGGGTCTACTTTTTTGCAGGCAGCCAACTTTGCAGCTTAAAACACACAACTGTAGCACGGCTTATCTGAAATTTAGTTTGGTCTGCTTAGGCAGGAGCAAAATATCAGGATCCATCCCCATAGAAAAATGGATGGAATTAAAACCTTCATCTCATCAGTACATACGGGGAGGGACTCTTTATCAGGGAATGTAGTGATAGGACAAGGGGTAACAGTTTTAAACTGAAAGAGGGGAGATTTAGATTAGATATCAGGAAGAAATCCTTTACTGTGAGGGTGGTGAGACACTGGAACACGTTGCCCAGAGAAGCTGTGGATGCCCCGTCCCTGGAAGTGTTCAAGGATGGGGCTTTGAGCAACCGGGCCTAGTGGGAGATGTCCCTGCCCATGGCAGGGGGGTTGGAATTAGATGCTCTTTAAGGCCCCTTCCAACCCCATCCATTCTATTATCCTATGATATTTGGGAGAGCAACTTTATTTAATAGGCCTAGAGGTGAGCAAGACTACTGAGAAGTAGGCTGTCAGTCAGGATTTTTAAGGACTCACCACCTCCCCCTGGGCAGGAGGAGACCTCTGCGTTCTCCTTGTCTGAAACAGTCTTAGATGCAGCAGAAAAGGGAAATTCTCTTTGTGTTTGAAAGTTATAGTTTATTTTTAAATTCAACAATGCTGCAGAACTAAAAGTTATCTTAGCAGTTCTGCAACACATAATTAGCAATTAAAGTGATTTAATTTATTTAAAAACAAAATAAATGTGGAACCTTTTGCAATCCACTTCAGTGCTTTCAAAATGCAACAACCCATTTAGTCCTTTTGTGAAATGGAAAATTGGGGACTAGGACATTATAGTACATTTTTTCCCTAATTCAAAACAAGTCAAAATTACAGGAAATGCCCAACAGCATAAAACACTGAAATAAATCTTGCTCTAAGGGTTCTTATTTGCTCTTTCAAGAAAAAAAAAAAAAGAATCAATTTTATTCATGTTTGTTATTGAATTCAGGCATAAAACTCTTCAATGATTTTAGTGCCGTGCCCCAAGGATGCCTAAGGACTTAATTTTTATATTTTCTTTTTTTCCTCAAGTCAGACTAGGCAAAGTTAATACTGCATGCTATTGAATATATACTCATGGGGTTAGAGAGACCATTCAGGGGAGCTCTTGGAGCACAGCAGACGGTCAAGGGGTTAAAAGGAATTCTTTCCTGGGAAGACTGCCGGCATTCAAAGGTGCTGGCATACCAAACTATGCCAAGCTCCCTTGGTGACCTAGACTGCACATCAGAACAAGGCCATAAATAATACCGGGTTGCAGTCCCAGTTGGTCCCTTGTCACAAGACCGCAATTACAGCTGCCAGACGCAGCCCTCAGGAAACCCAGCAGAGGAATAGAAAGGAGAGATCTTGCAAGAGCAAGGGGATGCTTCAGAGGAGAGCTACCCTCGTTAGGTCCAAGCGAAGAGCAACGAAACCCACATGGGAGAGGAGGGGAACAGCCGCAGTGCAACACGACAACTGCGATGGCTGCTGCTGTTACAAGGAAATACTCTTTCGCCCAGAAGCACTAGATGCCAAGCGGCTGCCAGATATGAAGTGCATGTCGGAGCCTTCCCATGCTCCAGCACTCCTTCCCGTGACCCGGGGATGGTGACCCCTTTCCGACAGCGTGAGGTGGATTTTATAGAGCTCTGCTTCTTTTCCCGGGTGCCAGCCCAAGCCCTGCCACCACCCCCTGCGCCCTGGGGTGTCACTCACAAATCTGGGCATCGCAGGTGCCCATTGCAGTGACCACTTCTGAGGCCACCAGGATAAAACCCACCCCGTCATCGGCATGACCGTGGGCGTAAAGCAAGGTGGTTCAACGCTCCTTGCCAACGGAAGCCTGTACTGCTGGCACGCTCCATCGGGGATGTGCTTTAAATCAATCAGGAAAACAGACTCTGATTTTATGCAAATTAGCGTTTGGGGACTGAAGCAATTTGAAATTTACAGGCCTTAATTCAGAGGTCACACACACCCCCCCCTTGCCTTCTGCCTTCATGCTACTTTGATTTTCTGAAAGGTTATTTAGAAAATAAGCATTATATATCTGAATGCTTCATCCTTCTGCTGAGGAGAAAACCAGAACAGCTTCTGAAACACACAAACGTCCTTGTCTCTCTCCTACAACCAGCTCTCGTACACACATTTTAAATTTAGTGCATGCAAAAATACAATTGCCAGCCAACCTTTATGCAGAAACGCTACAGAATATCATTCTAGAGGGAGTGATGACTAAACCGCATGTTCATCAGCAGCTCCTGAGATCTACTTATTCTATAAATACCCTACATGGAAACCATGCAAACATTGCCTTGGCCCCAGCCCACTGATGAATTCGGTAGATCACTGATACTCGTTCCAAAGCTGTTCCAGGAAGCCATAAAACAGAGTCTAAATGGTTATCATCTACAGAGACGCAGGGTTTTTTTATTTTGTTTTATTTCTTACGGGGTTACACCCCCTGCCCGCCTCTAAATGCAAGCTAATATCTTTAGCAGGAAAGTTCTCCTGCATGGCTAGAAAGTAATACCGAAATTGCTGACAGCACTCACCCATTACCTCAGTAATGTAAGACACGCATGACAAAATCGACCACTTTTCAAAGTGACCTTAAAAGGCAACATATGTAGGTATCCCAAAGGCCGCCCTGCCGCCCCCAGAAGGGAGTCGCTATGCCACGAGGGATCCCCAAGCATGAGGGTCCACAAGGATGCTGTGCAGGTGCTCCACGGCTCTCCCAGCATCCCAAAACCCATGTCACAGGCGTGAGATGAGACACCCACGCCTCCGGCATGACCCGGGGTGGGGGCCAGCAGCCCCCTGCCAGGAGGGCTGCCCTCACCCCGCCGCGGGGGCAGTCTTCCCCCCACCCGCGCCTTGTCCTCCCACCCGCTCCCCGGCACTGGCTCCGGTGCTCCTTTGACCCCGTGCTGAAGCAGTTTAGCTCGCAGAAATCAGCAGGAAACTAATCATTTTCCAGATCCAGACCTGGCTGCCTGCCCAGGAGCAGGAGTGCCAGAGCCAGCACAAAAGAGGAGCCAGGACCATGTGGCTGGGAAAGGAGGAGGAGGAGGAGGAGGGAGGGACCAGCCCCACATGGGTTTACATCAGCGTAGGCTACCAGGGAACCTCATCCCAATACGGTGCTGCTGGGCACTTGTCCAAGGGAGTCTGGACAACGTGTCAGTGCGTACCTGACCTCGGAGGCAAGGAAGTGCTTCGGGTTCCTGCACCTAGACATTACACATAAACACTCTTTGCTAAGAAGACGTAATGTCTTGACTTTCCTGCTTTTGCTGCAGCTGCTTTTTGGGGAAGTTTTGGCGGCACGGTCCAAGGGCTGCCGTTGTGTGTTTCATGCCTGCTCTGGCATTCTCCTCCCCTCTCCTCATCGCACCTCCCCAGCAGCTGCAGAGCCAGGCCAGGGGGATCCCCACAGCGATCCACTGCAGGCTAACCCAGCACAAATAAATACAACAATAAACACAGGATGGGAAGGCTACGGCCAACACTGCTGGACTGTAAGATGGGAATAGGAAAGGGATGGGATCACCATGGTTTGCTGCAGTTTGGTCTTAGATTAGTCTCACCTTACTGTGCAGCCACGCTCTTGAAAATATCATTGGACTTGCAAATGGAACAGTATTTTATTTATTTAAATTCCAGCAAAAACTCTGCAAAACTAATTTGTTAAATTATAATATCTGTCAAGAATCACATGACATAAGTATGTATCATTCAAATTTTGTGTCGTGGTTTGAGGTAAAACAGAACCAATTTTCTGATTTGTAATTCTACTTTTTAGCTGGGCCTCTTCTAACTTACTAAAGTCTGAAATTAAAAGCATGTTGTTCAGAAACTGTTTACTCTCAGAGTGATAAAACCTGATTGTACCAAGGAACGGTATGCACAGAGGCTCTTGCTTATACTTATTGCTATAATAACCGAGGTCAGCTAACTTCGCTTTTTGCCCGTCAGAGGGTCGGAAGCGGAAAAGCGTAGAGGAGTCCCACCTGCAGGGAGGAGTGGACGGGACAGGTGACCCAAAACTGACCAACAGGGTATTCCATCCCATCTGCATCACGCTCAGTATAAAAGCTAAGGGATCAAAGNGTTCTTTTTCTAAACTCGTAAATCTCCTTATCTCTTCCTCTCCTCTCTGAGGAGACGGGGGGGAGGGCCATCTGTCGTTCCGATTGGCCAATACGGCCAAAACCACGACATTTTGCTAAAGATTCCTAGGCACTCTTTCCTGGGGGAAGTTTTCTTTTTTCTTTTGTGTTTTTTAAAAAATAACGTTTAGGACTATGTCAAGAGACCACGTAATGGCTGGATTTTCCACCCAGTCCACATAAACTCCAGTTGATAAAATATACTTGTATTTTTGCCTCTGAAGTCTCCATGACATTTCAGGTTTGGAGAATTGATTTCTCCCATGAGTTTTCATTAGAAACCCTAGGACAGGAAACATGCTCAGTTTAAAACCGAGCCTCTAGAAGGCTCATTTATCAGCTCCGCAGAGTTTCTATTTAAACATGTTTTCTTTCAATAAGCAGCACAGAGCAATTAGTTCAGGTCTAGCTTGATAAAGTTTCCTTAAGGTCAATGACACTTTATATTCTTCAAAATCTGCCATAGACTCATAATCAAGAAGAAAATATCTCATTAACAAACACTTCAAATCCATAAAAATTCTAGCTGTCCTCATTATCGGGGCCTATCAATTGAAGACGCACACACTAGGGTGATCCGAGGCAGTTCCAAGTGGGGTCACGCCACAGAATGGAGTCACAGAAAATATGAGAAAACATGGAGGCCACGTGGAGAGATGATGTGGAAAGCAAGGGAAGGAAGTGACCTAGCAATTCCTAGACCTTGTTGGTGGGAGTAAAAACCCCCAACAATACGACCTGAAAGTATCAGGATTAAGTTACTAGAGCAGCTATATTAAATATATATGGTGATTTTCAGGATATGATTTACACTTGGTAGGAAACTAGTTGAAGTTGCACATCTCACAAAGTCTCCCTGTTTCCTTGTCCTCTGTGTGCGCCCCCCACCAAGTCTTCCCTTAAAAAAAATCCTCAAGCAAATTCTGCACCAGTTAAAAAAAGAAACAAATCAACATAAATAACCCTCACTTACTGCTTCTGATTTGGGAGGCACTGGAGGTGGAGGTAGGGAAACATCTGAAGACTTTGTGGTTGCTCCAACAGTCGCAGGCACAGGAAGAGATGCGGTACCACACTTTGATCGGAAAGACCCTCTGTAGTTGTCACATTTGTTCTTCTCACTTAGCGAGCGAGTGAGAGGCTGGTCACCAGCCTTTCCAGACCCTTGGTCCAACCACAGCTCTTCGTAAGGAAGTTCGGGTTTTGTAGGCAGAAACATCGATTCTTCACTAACTTCAGGAAAAAGGTAATCGCTGCTGCTGTCACCAGACTCCTGGTACTGAAGAGCATCGTGAGAGAACAGGGCCCATTCGTTACAGAAGTCCCTGCAGCCGTGGAGGTTCACTTCACTATTGCCATGCAAGTTGTTTCCATAGACGCACACCGAAAGCCGGTGGAAGGACTGAGTAAGCTCATCCCGTGCGTAGCTGAGGGAGTTCGGCACGTGGCTGTGCCCTGTGCATCGGCTCTTCTTCGGGCTCTTGCAGTCTTCGTTCCAGTCAGCTTTCACATCTCGCACAGCACGGGAATACTCATCTATGTCAAACTGTTCCTGGCATATATTAAACCAGTGCTGAATGAGAGATTCGTGCCATAGCTCCCCCTTCACCAGACTGTCAGGTAGAATAAATTTCGGAAGCGTCAAGTGCAAGGGAAAATGCATGGGAATAATTTTGTTGCCACGAAGCACGCAACAAACCACCACAGTCTTGGTTTGAATGTTGACAAACTTGTACCTGTGCCCTTCACGGATAAAATGCAGGTCATAAGGGTTTCTTGGTGTAGGACTCGGCACAGTCACGTTAACGGGCAGCCTGGTTTTTTCTACTATATTGCGAATCGTGTGCTCACCTTCTTGCATCTGCACCTCCAACGGGCTGCGGGTGCTAAACTTGCCCTTACACTGGAAAGGGAGACTGATGCTTTCGTTGGTCCTGTGGTTCATGCAGATGAGGCAGGGCATTTTGCCTCTGCCTAGCTTACTAATTGAATTAAGTTTCCCAATTTTTTTGAAGATGGTGTTCAGTCGTGACTTCTCCTTAGAAGATTTTGCATAAAGGATTTCTGCTTGCCCCATTAAAGTGAGCTCATCCCCAGTACTAAGGGTAATGTTGTAAACCTCGGTGTCTTCATTGCATTCACCTGAAGCCACCTGCAAAATAATAACAAAAAATTTGGGTTTCGCCCACTGAAGATAACACTTGAAATCATATCAAACCTATTGAGACTGAACTGACAAGACTATGCATTGGGAGAAACTAAACTAACTTTATTTGAACAGCTGAGTAGTCAAGTGCAAGGTGTGTAACCTGAAGCTTGGCCAAGTAACCTTTGTTATTGTTCTGCACATTCCTGCATCTTCTGTGAGGGGAAACAGCCACGTGAAATTGCCAAAGAAGGCAAGAGAACAAACATAACCAGTTCTTAGAGAAAGGACAAATCCACATATCCCAGCAATTCAAATAGCTACCTGCGTCATGCAGCAATGACAGAGCATATCTGGATTCCCTTGGGTATCTCTTTCCCACCCCTTTGTTTTTGCTGTTTGCTAGAACTTATTTGCCGGACTCTTGAGGGAAGCAAACTTCTTTCACCATCTTCAGCTCCCTGAGGAGCAGAAAAGGTGATCTCATCATTATGGATGAAGCATATCCCTTTGATATAATCTCTTCCAGGCTAGGGGGAATGACAGATGACATCTATTCCCTGAAGGAGAAGTCAAGAATACCAGTCTATCCCATATGCCTAACTCCCCCTCTGCCTTGCTCTCCTAGTTATAGACTTCCTTCCTCATTTTTTGATCATAATTGCAATTAAGAGATTAAACAACATATGCACAGCCATGTGTGTGCTTTTCTAGTATGGAAATTGTACTGGAAAGAAAAAAAAAGAGCAAAACAGATGTCCAAAGCTCATTTGTTCCTGAAGTTATTTCCTTAAGACTGGAATAACTCTTTATAGACAAGATTGCTCTGCTTCGTATTTGAGTGGTTTAACTTGAAAAGCCCTTTTCAAGGACCTAACAGAACCCACTCAGCTCTTTGTCATCACCATCAGATACCTCATAAAGGAAGGTGCATCAGATAAATGGTACTAACATGTATAGACCATTTTATTCGGAAATATGGAACATACTAAAAAAATTGTAAATGAAAACATACGCTGAAATAGTATATCCCTTCCTCACCTCCACAACCCCTAAAGACTTCATGGAGCTGTGTGAAGTTCAAATTCTGGGCTTCAAATTCAGGTGTCATCACAGAATAGCCATTGCATGGAATCAAGGCTGTAATTCCAATCAGTTAATAACTGAGAAGCGCTGTGAATAACGCTTCCTCTTGTAAGATGTGATCTGCAGCTCACCCGTATTTGTAAAGCTGTGATTATCTTCCGCAAGCCCTTCAGAGCAAAGGCACAGGCAGCTCAGCCGAGGTGTGCCGCTTTTGCACTTCAGTCCTGGGGCTTCCGGAGAGGAAGTCATTCAAGCCCTGAATTATCTAAACAAACACTAATTGGTCTAATCCAGGAAACTGCTAGGTTTTATGGTACGTAATACTCATTCACAGTTCACACCACTGGCCAGACAACATTTTTGAAACACCATGACATGAAAGGAAAGCACTTGGGTTTTTTGCTGATAACACCAGTGGGATGCTCTTGGCTGGTTTCTCGTCAAAACTGCCACAGAGCTGGGGGCGGCCACATAGCCCTGCCTTCGGTGGAGCTGATAAGAGCTGAGGACACACAGGGCTCTGGTGCATGTACCACTCAGTCTCCCCCTTCTCTTTTTGAAAGGGCACGTTCTGTAAGAATATCGGTTTCTAGCATCAACAAGCCCCCACAAATGGCTTCTTTGGACAACATGAGCTACGCTACCAGAAATTTTAACTTGAGACGGTATAGATACAGCTTTTTCTTGCTTCCTGCGGGGACACCGGCTGGAGCGAGGGAGGTGTCACAACCTACGGCTGTGGGAGCTGCTGCTTGGCCAACTCGCGGTTCCCTGGTGATTCGCAAACAAACAAGGCACTGTAGAAGGAAATGGTGGGTCAGATGTGAAACCACAGAGGTAACTAACTGGCCAAGCTTCGCAACGAAGGTGTCATGAAGCAGCTGCTTATTAATGGCATCCACTTCCACCAGCCAATAGCAAATGGATTTTTATATTCCCCAGGCATGTTTAAAGACAAAATTATTCTCAATTAAAAAATTTGGAAATATTTTTTTATAGTCACAGGATAATAATAGGTGAAATAAGGTTAAATCTTACTGTGCTGGAACAGAAGAAAAATCATGCCACGGTTCTAGTTTGGCACGCTGAGAAAAATACTGTTCTGCACTCTTCCTTCTGAACATAAATATAAGGTATAAGTTGCTGTCCAAAATTGTAATAAAAAACTGAAAAAATGAAATGAAAAGTCTAAGACTGCACAACTTTATTCCTACCCACTAAACCTTACTACGGTGAAGTTAAGGCTGCTGGTGCATATTTTAAAATTTAAGTTCTGAAAGTGAAGAAAGCTAACTCCTCTCTTCTTGTGTTAGGTTAATTCATTCATTACCGTATGTTAGTTAACATCTGTAAAGCATACGTGGTGGGTAAATATGTGTTCCAGGACATTAGCAACAAATACATACTATACATATAATATAGTATCATATCATATCATATCTATATCAATATATATCATACCATACATAGCAATCACTCTAAAATCATCTAGAAATTCATGTACAGATATCTCTAAGTTTTTGTTTCTCAGATTACATAGCTAAATGATCTTTACTTTGTCCTCGTAGCAATAACCTATGAAAATCAAACTTGCTCCATCTTGTTCACTCAAACATTTCACTTTATCAGTGGCCACAAAACTTATAAAAACATCAACAAAGGGCATGGACTTTAGCACAGGACATCAGGTGAGACTTGTAGAATCCTCCAGGCTGGACAGGACCCCCAGCGTCATCTAGACTAACCTGCTCCTCAAAGCAGGTGTAGTTATGGCAGGCTGCTTAGGGCCGTGTCCAATTAGATTTTTAGTTTTTCCCAAGATGGAGAATCCACTTTTTCTCTGAGCAAAGTCTTTCTTTGTTCAACCACGCTCATGTTGTTTTTTTTTTTTCTTATATTGGAGCAGAGTTCTCCTGTTCCAACTTGTGCCTGTTGCCTCTTGTCCTCCCACTGGGCACCTCAGATGAATCTGTTGGTCTTCTTTATACCCTCCCATTAGATAGGTACGCCCAGCAGCGAAATCTCCCCTCAGCCCTCTCAACGCTGAATAAACCCAGTTCTCCCTGCCTCTCCTAACACATAATTTGCTACAGCCCCCTGACCGTCTTGGTATACTGGAATTGTTCCCATTGGAAAAAAGCTGTTTCCAAAACTGGAAGCAATACTCCAGCTGTAGCATCACAAGTGCTGAATGATGGGGAATAATCACCAACCTCGACCTGCTGGCTACACTCTTGCTTATACAGCCCAATATGCTGTTGGCCGCTTTTGCCACACCACCGGTGCTGTCTCACCAGGTACCCCTCAGACTTTTTCAACAGAGCCACTTTCTAGCCTGTCAGCGTGTTGCATCCCAGGTGTTGGGCTTTGCCTGTGCTTTTGGTAAGTTTCACAGGGCTCTCATCGGCCCAGGAAATCAGTCAAGCACAGCAGCTCCTCAGAACAGATTTCATTCATGCCAAATAGTACACCTAAAGACAACACGATCTAGGAGAAAGTGCATACCATAAATTATTCCTAAAAGGCAGAATAGATAACACCACACCAGACTTGTCTCCCCCTACCCTCTAAGCTTCCAGCACTGACCCAACAGGATTTGCACCTTCAGGCACCCCTATGTTCCTTCACACTCCTGCTGAGAGCTTGCCCCGTGCACCCTCTGCTTCCTGCTACGCAGTCACTGGTGGGGCGTAGCAGAGTCCTACACTATTTCAGACAGTCGGACCTGCTAGTGGCACATCCCAGCCCATGCACATGACAGGGCTTATCACTGGTTACGACGAAGAGAGGACAGCAGTGCACTGTCTCCGAGTGGCAGAGTTAAGATGGTCCAGAACACAGACTGACCAGGCATAACCGTATATTTTTGTGGCAAGCTGTTAGAATGTCCTCATAATTTTGGAAATCGGGTAATGCTACAGAAGGCTGAAAGCACCTGAGAAGCCTTCACTCAGCTGTGTAACGTACCCGGGGAGGGCTGACTCCGGTCTCAGTCTGGCTCCACTCCGCCCCACACTTCCAGCTCACTCCCTTCCTCCTGCTTTGCCCACACTCGAGCAATGCTCTTGCCTCCTTTGGGACTTCTCCCAGGTTTGGTTTCGAACCTTCAGGTGTGAAGACCTTGCAACTGGTAGGAAGCTGAGACCAGCTGAAGGAATGGGGGGAAGGAAGGTAGGACACCACATTTTCCTCAAACATCTCCACAGTGGGACTGCGCCCTCGTGTTTTCATTTTTTGTGTGTGCCACCCTCTGACATCGTCCATTTGAAAAAAGGAATTCTTCACTGGACAATTCTAGTGCAACAACATGCAGCAGTAACCACCATACCTCCAGTTGCCGTCATTACCTTATAAACACAAAGTCTCCCCCAGTTATTAAACTATTAGCCTTGGGAGCATCCTGAAATAACTCCTTCCCCAAATACATTTATCGTCATGGTTGCCCTCTCTGTTTTACACATTATAACGATGATGCTTTATGCATTAAAATGATGACTCCTGCAGTTTTACTTTCCTCTTGCCCCTCTTTTGCCTTTCCCAGCCAGTTTTCACTTTCTTGTGAGAATAATCAGTGCTCCTAGCTCCGCGGAAGAGGCAGTGCTTGCCACACTACGCTCCAAAGCCATCTAGAAATCACTAGCAGATGTTCAAACTGAACAACTCCTAATGCAGAGGACCCACAGAACCAGAATCTACTCCATGCTGTACTTGCCCTTCACCTCCCTACTGCCAGATGTTGAGCCATACTAACCACTCACATACTAACCACTCACTGTTGATGCCAGGAAGCTGACCAGAAACGTTACTGGCTTACAGACACATCCCAGAACAGCAGTGGGCTAAGTCACTATAATGTTTTAAATTTTAAGACTCCCGCAATTCAACAACATTCAGAAGCCAATTACACCTACTGCAGAAGACAGGCATCAGAAAAGCGATGAATGATTATTTAGGAAACATGTTCTTTTGGGAAAGCTCAAGTATATTGTTTCTTCTGCTTAAGAAAAGGTTAACTCAGACAAATAGGTTTTGATAACACCTGAGTCAATATCCCATCTTGGACTCCAATTGTTCTGATTTGTTATAGTTTGACGTAGAAGTCTTTAATCACTTGGACACATGTGAACTCCTTATAAAAATGATTTGTGGCTTTATATTGCTTGTTATACCTGCTAGATTTTATTAGAGTAACACAAGCATTGCATTCACTTTAAAAATACACAGTTAGGATTTTTTTTTTGGTAGAGCTCTTTTCAACTGTGAGGTTTCTGATTCATAGTTACTGCATATGGTTTTTACTATTAAAGTCAAGGGGCCAATCATAGCACTACATATATATAAAATATATCCTATCCACATTAATTTATTTTTCTTTACAGGTCAGAAAAAATGGATAAAGATTTTTTCAAGTATAAACCAAAGAGTTTGCAGAAGAGCTATTAGCAGAAAAAATAAGCAAACTTTTTCAAGGAAGTACACTAAATTCAGTGACCCATTTCACTATCCCATTTTTCTTTTATAAAGATCTCTCTGCAAAGTATCAGCAGGTACAACTCTTCATATTATTACATGTTCATTTCCCTCTCAGCTGAGAGGGACTTTGCCCTGATTGCTACTTTAAAAGCTGACTTCAGTGCTGTTTAAGCACGCCTCAAATAAATCAAAGTATTCCAAAAATGACCCAAAACATGGCAGGTAATACCACAGAGCTCTAACACAAAGCATTTCTTCACATGGGATGTCAGGAAGGCCAGCTCACGAAGCCACTGCGAGGCAATGGCGCTCCGAGCTCCTTTCGGAGCAGAAACATTCCAGCAGGCACATGGATGTAGGCACAAAGCAGCAGGTCTAAGCTTCTCTCTCGCTTGAGCTGTGCACCAGACACTGGAGGAAAGGGGCAGACACAGCACTGCGCTGCCAATGCAAGACACCAACGTGCCACAGCCTGTGTGTAATGGGGACAGATGGGGAAGAGAAGAAGAAAAACCTTCTCGGAGCTGAGGCTTGCAGCCTCATACGGCTGGCATCAAGGCACGAGGCAATGAGAGGACTTAAATTCTCACGGTGAAGTACTATGAATTGCCTGCAAGTTTGGAGCTAAAACCTGCACACGAAAAATGCCAGTGTTGGTTAAAACCCTCTACATATGTGCATTTTGGAAACTCACGGAAAGTTTACCAGAGCCAATAGAACTGTAAGCAGAACTGCAAGGAAATCAGGAGATCAATTTTGCTCCACTGCACTGCACTAACATTTGTCGAAAGGGAAGGGGAAGGGGAAGGGGAGGGAAGGGGAAGAAAAGAGAAAAAATTTCACTATAGATTTATTTCTGCCAAAATGCACACTGTATGGGCCAACAGAGTTAAACCACTGTGAACAGAGGATTACGTTAAAAAAACCAAATCAGGTATCAAAAGCTCACACCAGCCAAACAATGTCTTTGATAAGAAAGAAAAGAATCCTTACAGGGCTAATTAACTAACCCACCTCTCCACCCTGGAAAGGCTCTACAAACAGCTTCACAGCCTCTCCAGGGCGACAGAGTGATATCTTCAGGACAAAAATGACATCTCGGAAGATCTGAAGGGTCGTGCAACACTAAGTGGGCTGTTCTTTAGAGTGCAGGAATTCATGGCTCGTCCAATGTTCAATCTTTCAGATAAAATTGTTGTTTTTTAAGAGAACTTTTTGTGAATTGTATGATGTGGGGTTTCTGTTCCTGGTTTTGTTTGTAAGTCTTAATGCAAATAGCTTCCTGGGTATTTGTGCAGACTGTCATCTGTATGGGACCAGAGCATCCGACTGCAGAAACCTACTGCTCTTGGTTCAGCAAAAGCTAGGCCCTGGGGTAGCTCCACTTCCTTAATATTTTTCTTCCTAGCATAGAGAATAAAAAAAATCCTCATCTTTGTAGTGTAATGCTGTTACCTAAGCAATATTCTCTGCAATTGTGTGCTGAATATTAATACCAAAAAAAGGTTATCACCTATTTGGTCAGTGAAGAAAAGACAGAACGCCTCTAATTTTCATTTAGGAACAGATTAAATATATTTTGACTGAGTGAAATTAGCTTATCTCCAGAAGACTCCGAACTGCTGTGGCTGTAGATGCTGCTGGCCACCTGAGGTACCTGAGGCAATCGACTGGGTATACAAGCGCAGTACTGACACACACGTATGTCCGAAGAAATTACCAGACGCAGTTTTAGTCTTTACGAAAATTTGGATTAATCTAAAATTTTTATTTGCTACTCTGTGAAAAGTGACTCCACCTTCCACTCCCAGCTCTGCTTGATGGCATGTGTTAACAGCCCACCTTACACAAAGTAAAAATAAAGTAAATAGCCCCCCCTCTTTGGAGAAGATCCCATGGCCCGTCAGAGCCCGAAGGCAGTTCTCTGAACAGCAGCACTAGCTGTAAAATCCTGCCGCAGCAGCAAAAGGATTTACACGGAGGAGGAAGGTTTGCACCAAGTCGAACCGTAACCGTGGCGTATCGGCACATGCAGGCAGACCTCAACAAGCACAGACAAAACCACGCAGTGACCGTCTGGTGTAACTCTACAGCCTCTTTCTTCAAAAATTATCCATGAAAGACTTGAGTGTTTGGAATGAGAAAGAATTCCCAGAGTTCCTCCTCATCTTAAATGCTTCATCAGATATTGCAGGCATTTTTTTTTATTTTTATATCAGATTAGCTACCTTCTGAATTTAAAGGGGCACACTCCATTGGACAGAAATCAACCATACTTAGTTTTCCTCCCTTTGCTCTAATCAGTTTGACAGGATCTCCCATGTATTAAAATTTTAGCGTACATAATTCTCTTGCATGTAAAGGGTTATTAAACACTTTAATAAATCCTGTTAAGTTCATTTATTTTTTGGAAGATGATAACCTTGAAATAGACTTCTATGAAACTGGAAAATCTGCCAAGAGAAATACTGCCAAGATAACTGTGTAACTAGGTTAAACCTGGATAATTATTACTGTTATTTACATTAAGGAGTATCACTATAATATCTTTTTAAAACCGATTTGATATCTAACAGTAAGCTATGCTTAATTCTTAGTTTGCTAAATATGACAAAGAGTTTCACGAACACTCATATTAAATTCAAGACACAACATTTTACATTTAAACAAGCCTGCAGACAAGTATTTTTCTCCCTATAAAATCAAAGCTGCACATTTTCCTGTGCCACTCTGCTGATTTGGTCATTGATCAACTGAAAAATAACAGTACAGCACTGGATAAGGCTAGCAGTCCCAAGGGAATACTGATATTCCCTGGTAGAAATAGGAATTTTCTTGTTGCCTTGATTTGCCCAACTACATCCTAAACATACAGAAGCGTTCCAACTTTCTCACATAGCCTTCATTCATGAAAGGCTCTGTTTTATGGGTTTAGGTTAATGGAGAGCAGAAATGGAAATAACCTACTGTCTTTAAAGGCATGAGTCTGTGTCGCTAAATGAATTAACTGATGAGCTCTGGCACTTATAGCAGTCTTCAGCAATCTTGTTTCACACCTATAAAAATTGCAGACTAGCTGGTGTCCCCCAACTCCAGCAGTGCAAGAATGAGAAATAAGCCATTAAAAGGCTGTTATAAAAACCCCATGTCACTACACATGGGACCAGGAAACTCTATATTGGTTTTGCACCAGCAGGATGAACCAGTTTCCCCTCTAGGGTACACGACGTGGATCTGCACCATTGCATCCCAAGCTCTAGGATGCTCTTGAACCAGTCTTGAGCGGTTGCAAACCAGACGAACCCAAAGACCACTCTGCTCTGTTGGCAGAGCTGACCTACCTTGTGTAGTGTCACACACATAGGTAGGACATATAGGTAGGACAACGAAGAACAAGTTCTGTCTTCATTGTGTCATGCCACTGCCCTGCAGTGTGTTTGGTGACAGCAAGCCCTCTTACGCTCATGGGATCGCTGACTCTCTGATGAGCCCAAGAGGCGTGCACACGGACATGAACACACGCACGCAGAGAACAAGTGTGTCTTTTGTTTTGGTTTTTTTTTTTTTTGTTTTATTCACAATGCTATTTAGCTGCAGTAATTTTGAGACAAGCAAGCCCATCATTTCACCCTGCGTGCTCTCTGAGAATAAGTCTTTCTGGACAGGGATTTGAGCAGCTGCTGCTTAGCAGAGAATAAAATTCAGACTGATGGAGGGGGAGGGGAAAGGGGGCAACAAACAACATTTGTTTAAAATCTGGCAGAAGCATCCTAATTAGATGAATTATTGGATGGATCATCAGGACTGCTCCCCAAAGTGCCATAGGACAGGAGAGCCCTTGGAGGACATGTTGATTTAAGACTGCAAAAACGATCCCGAAGAGCACCATCACTGAATGCAGAAGACTAAAGGCTCATTTGTCTCAAAAATCACACTTCCCACACAGCGCCATTGCTCACTTGCCGTGTATATAAACGTTGTAACAGTTAATCATTTAGACAGGGATAAATATTTATTCAGGGACTACCTTAACGTTGAATGTTATTTCCTCCATGACGTAAACTCGTTCAGGAAATGCTTTAGCCACCTCCTCCACACTGTTAAAATACTGCACTGGCTCCTTAATATCTCGGTCTTGTTCCAGCAGCTTAAACTGCCCTGAAAACAGATGATAAACAGAAGAGTTGTAAGATATTTATATTGGACAACTGTCACTGTGGCAACTGCTGGCTCAACTTCTTCACCATTTCGCTTGGTCAATTTTTCCGGTTATTAGCAGCCAAACAAGAAGACGAAAGATTGCAGAGTTTCCTGAACCTGCTGTGAGAGACACCCAGATTCACCGGGTCGGAACGAAAAGAACGTGAGAGAGCTGAAGTTAAATTAAAAACGATCCTTTTATCACATGCTCTCTAGAAATAGTAAATAACTCTGGAGGCATGGGTGTTTGTGTACTTAATTTGGTGTAACAGTATCTGTACAGATAGCATTTTTTGGCCCTTAATATCAAAAGCTTTACAGAAAGAAAACACAGCCATTACTACAAAACCCCAAAACAATAAACATAAGGGTTTTGTTTCTGTTTTTAGCATCATCAAACAGCTATTAAAAAATGCTGGGCTAAAGCTCTTTTCCCCCCAGGCTTCCCTACGAGTGGAATAGCACCTAACTTTCCTTAATCATAAACTAAGCCCTTTGAGAACTTTAGCTAACATAAGAAATTAAACCATACACATTTAAGACCCTTTTGAAGGTGGTCGCCTCTAGAAGAGCACTAGAAAGAAGTGTTTCTTGCTGACTTTACCTCCCCCCAGCATGAAAACCTTGGCTATTTTCTAAGTCTTGTAAAAGGCAAGAACTAACTCCCGGGCAAACCTGCCAGGGACAGCCAGGCACATCAATCACCTCTGAGCCCTACGAACACAAAGTTTAAAAGCTTTCTTTTATAAATACAGCGATAACAAAAGCTTAGATGGACGTATTTGCTGTTTGTATGATTTAAGACTTAAAATCAGTGATCTTCCCAAATTTAGAAACTTTAACTACTACTAAGTTAAAGGCTGGTCTCAGCAAGAGAATAGCACAGCAAGAGTTGATGTAAGAAACAACTCAAGAAAACGAGCAAAAGGCTGCGTAAAATCAACAGTTAGTGCATCTCCTGTAAATCATATTTTAACATTAGGAATGCATGCAGCCACTGGATTATTGTTCCCAAACAGTGCTCAACTTCATTGAAATTCATCCAATACGTCAGGATGTCAGCCACCTACAGAAATATTTTCTCACTCCTTCAGCATTTTTGCGCACAACACCTCCCTGCCCCTCTACATCCCATCAGACTTGGGACTTTTGTGACACGTTCAGGAGAATTCACCCACACTGAACTATTTCAGGCCACCCCGCAGCAGAGGAGGAAACGAATGCAAGCTCAGCAAGTCCCGACGCCCCGTGAGAACCACCCGTCCCACCACCCTGCCAGGTGTGTGCACACACGTGTACACACACACGCACACCAAGAGAAGTGCGAGACCAAGAGGCTCAGCTCCTCCACCCAACCACAGCATCCCATTGATGGAGGCACACACTTTTTAATCGGTATGCTCGAGTGGTTGTAAGCCTAAATATCAACTTACAAGACAGAAGGCTTCTTTTTATTGCCTTCCATACGTTCTGTCTTTCTAAAATGACCACAGTAACTTGGAAGTATTATCAGCAAGGTAACTAAAGATGCTGGTGCTTCCCACCACAAGACTGTATTTTGCAGCTGTTCAATTAACTTCACCACACTTCAAAAATCGGTTCCCTTGGCGTTTGCCTAATTCTCTGTCTGCTTTAGGACACACTATTATTTGAAGTTCAGGCAAGACAATTCAAGTGCTTCAAAGACCAACCGACACTGGGGTAGAAGCAGCAGGACCTTTGGTCTGACCCGGAGAAGCCATTCCTGCAATATATTACAGCAATGTAGTTGACTACAGGAATGGCTTCTCCAGGTCACACCAAAGATCTGCCTTGTGCAGGATTTTGCCTTAGACAGGAGGCACAAGAGCCTCCACAACAGCTGTGTAAGGAGGACTTTAAGCACAATTAGCAATACCCCCCAGGGTCTCCTCCACTCCTCTAGCAGGAACTCATGGCTCAAGGATGCCCAGAGCAGGGAAAAGTATCTTTGGGCTTTGTAGCTCCAGAGGTTTCCTTCCCTGTAAATTTTTTCAATTGCTTACTGAAGGTTATCTGAAACTTTCATTGGAGACATACTCTCTATCTTGAAAAATTCTGGCAACCTCTTCCTCAGCATTTGGAAAAACACGTCAAGTACTCAATAGAAATATGCCAGCGTCCTGAAGCTGAATTCCTAAACCTGTCTGCTCTGAGCCCCTTTCGGTGCAAAGCAATAGAAGGGGCAGGCAGCCGGCACCTCTGGGCTCAGGGAATCTGGACAATAAGCAGGGAACAAGAAGCAGGGAGAATAAGCTTTGGCTCAGTTAGCCAAAGCTGGAAAGCATGTTGTGACTGATGCCCAAGGTGCAGACAGGGAGAGATGAAGAGAGAACTGTGCTTTCTAATCCCCAGTCCGCCATGTAGATCATTTAAGTCCTGGTATCAGGATTTCCCTGTCAGCCACCACGAGAAAGATGCGTTCCCCAGCTCCGCAGGTCCTTCTCCCTGCAGGCATCCCGCTTCCCTGCAAAGGAGATTCAGGTGTGTGGGGGAACTCAGTGAAGTCAGATCTCATCCCTCACGGGGTCAGAACATGCCAGGACACCAGGCAGCAGCAGGGACTATGAGTTGCACCAGGGAGCACCTGGTAGCACAGAAAAACTACGACTCTAGAGCACAGAGCCAATGACCGTATCTCAGAGAGAGTCACTAAGGGCAAGACGTTCTTAAATTTTACAGAAGTCATAACACAGTGTTCGTTCTCCATGGGCTGATCTGAAGCTGTCGCTCTCTCCTGCTTACTTCTGAATTCCTCCTCAGGGAGCATCGCTGTCCTCTTCGACTACTGACACAGCCACCTGGATGCAACCCTAATTAATTGCCCAATTTGGGATCCAAGGGTCTGATTTGTTCCCTGAAGGAAATACCCCCAAACCACAGCAACCTCAGACAGATCCAAATCCAAAACCAAGTGAGGTTACTCCTGATTTAACACTCCCACCTTATGTACAGCACAGAGTTCAATACAATACTGCATGGAAGCTACATAGGTTTTTTGAAACTGTGAGATACTAAGTGATAAAATTTTGCTAGTTCAGAAAGAAATGGAGAATGCTCACTTCTGAGCAGGAATTGAGTTGGGCACAGTAACAAGGCATGAATTCACATGAACAAGGAAGGAAAACAACATATTGCATAATAATACATTATATGAAAACTACTCATCCAGCACTTTGAATGAGACGGTGGTCTTTAATTCTAGGTTCTCTAGTTACTCTGTTTGGAATCATAATAATATAATTTTACTACGACTGTCATGTATTTAACAATAGATAGTCTGGCGTCAAGAAAGGGCTAGTTACCCACTGCAACCCAAACTTCCCAAATTCCTCAGCACAGAACAAACGCTTTACGCTCTCTGCAACTGGGAGCAGGGTCTGCTATCTATGGTAGGCTTCCACGTGCCTCTGGAAAAAAAAAAAAAAAAAAAGAAAGAAAAATCAGCTGGAGCTTTGCTTTGGTACAAAGAGATGCTCAGAACCATCTACGTCGCTATCTGTGCCATCCTCCCCTTCCTTCAGCTGAGCCGTGCAAACACAAAGCCGTCTGTGCCTCCACTGCTAATAAGCAGGAGTTCACGAGGAGGTTGACTACAGAGGAGTACACACAGATCCCAAAGCGTGTAATAGAAGGGCAGCATTAATCTCCCCCTGTTACGAAATCAAGAATTATGCCGTGCATGGAAGCTGTCAGGGCTGGATGTTAGTTAGAATGCCTCTTCTTTGGAAAAGATGGTTCATAACTTGAGGTTTTCTATAGACAGTTTTTCGAAATTTATTTCCTCATTGAAAAAGGCAGACTTTTTTATTGGAAGGAGAGCAAGAAGGGCTGAAGAGGGGCCTGCAATCCACATTTGAGCCAGATGTCAAGTAACTAACTAACAGGGAGGAAGGAGACAATTTCTTATTACGTTTCTCCCTGGTCTCTACTCAAGCTGCCATAAAAGAGACAGCATGGCTGAAATACAAGTTAAATGGACATAAGTCTGGCTTGACTGCAAGTTAAAGTGGAATTTTATTACACTTTGCAAGAGGCACAATTTCATCGGGAGACTTTACAAAACTGACAGTAAGCTTAAACAAATCACAAGGCAATTTAACTGGGTGTTAATTAGTAATTTAACCCCCCAAAAAGTAAAGAAAATATAAAGCTAAAACTATACTTTTATAGAATTACCCCCATCCCCCTCTTCCTAGCACGAAAAGAATAATGAAACGTTTCTCTAGTAAATCAGTGCAGGTTCAGAAAGATCAAAGATTTGTAACACCTACACGGTCCACCGAGCAGGTGTGGTTACTCCTTCCCAGCCAAATGCAAGGGTGTAATGAACGACTACTGCAAGCTTTATATCTCTCTATCTTTCAGCCTGGCCTCTGGCAGGCACAGTATTGGAACAGTTTCATTCTAATATATATTATCTCTGCAGATTATGAATTCTTATTTCCCTGTGAAGGTACTTACAGCAAAGACAGTAAATCCACTACTGCTGGAAACGAGTGTGGAAAGATAAAAAGGCGGGAAAAGACCTAAACCAGGGTTTATCCTTCAGTTTATGGAGGCATTTATTAAAACCCAGTAGGAGCAGGAAGATCAGTCCATCTTCCTTCCTGCTAGAAGCTGACCCTGCAACATCTTGAGCAAGGTCATTAACCAGCCCTTTCTGTCCCAGCCTTCGGGTTGCTTCTGCTGCTTCCACCGCTTTGGTTCTTGCAGGCTTACACACGTTCGCAACTCTAACCCACCTCATACACGTTATTTCTGTAATACAAAATCCCCCGCTTTTCACAGCGACTTACCCCTCAGCTCCAAATAGTCCAGCCATTTCCGAGTGTTCAGAATGTTTCCAAGACAGAAACACTCATTTTTTTTTTTATGTCTGTACTGTGCCTAGACCAAGGGAGCCCTTATCTATGGCAAGGGTCCAGAGACTGAACAAGCAGTCAAGTTTTCATGGATATAAAAGGATGAGAGCATGTATATGGTGATATACCAAAAAGAAAATCTGAAAAAAGAAATTATGTTAAAAAAAAAAAAAGAAAAGAAAAGTAGCTGCATGTCATCGGAAGGAAACATGGAAGGTCACCGAAACATCTGCTTAATTGCGTTTGCTGGTAAATGTTTCTCCAAGGAGGCAGGAGCTGTATTGTCTTTCAGCAGCTTTGATTATTTAGTAAGTCTCACATCTCTCTATGTGAGACTGTGCAAAGCCCAGCGCTTCTCAAGAATGCGCAGACGGCACAGCAGGGTAGCAAGGGTACTGCAGAGGTTCGTGTTTCATATTATTTGTTGACTGCTGACTGCATTTAAGTATTTCAAAGAACAGCAGAGCTAACTCAAAAAGAAAAGGCTCTCTACCTGCCAGAATACAATCACTTTGGAAAAAGATAATTTTTGTCTGCATTTTGCTGCATTCCTGTGCATCCATCTGATAGGAAATAACTTTCTTTTCCTCCCCAAAAACAATGATTCTTGATATAACTGGGCAGAATTGAAGAGCATAAGCCTAAAGCATAAATAAGACATAATAACAAAGGGCGCATAGAGGTGGCTTGCTAGATATCAGGGAGAATGCAGTTGCATGAATTGGAAAACACACTTCAGCACGCCCGGTTCTTAGATGGACCTGTACAGTCTTCAGCTGACAGTGTACACAACTGCCCTCAATGCCTGATGCAGAAATAAATTTGTCTCAGTGGGGGATGATGGAAGGAAATCTCAGTTTATGGTCTCACTTGTCACCCCATCAGCTGGATCATACGGTAGAGCTATTTCATCCCTACCTAATCCTTAAACAAGGCAAACCAAAGACTCTAAAATAATAGATTAACACATAATCCTAACACTCCAGCCTACATATAATTTTTTTTAAAAACCATTTTTTTATTTAAATTGACATTTGCCAATACGTCTTCACATAGAACCTACATGTGGCATTTTGTTGTTGCAAGAGGTGTTGCCATGGCAGTGGCTGTAGCTGTCTAGACCTGAAAAAAGGAGGAACGAAAAAGAATCTATCGCATCTTCGATACAGCTATTACGTGACTAACTGGAACCAAGGTGTAAAGTTAATATTGCAGCTCTTTCAGGGACCTATCACTAAGTAAATGTGAAAAGGTTTGGCAGACGTGCTGAAGTAGCGATGAGTGGGAAACGAATGCCTTGCTTCACTTTTGTCATCTTCCAGCTGGCTCGAAACCTAGTTCAGAGTTCTCCAGAGGAGAGAAGAGTGCCCACAGTCTCAGGTCCTCTGGAGCAGCAGAGCTGCCGGGTCACCACTGCAGAAGGGACAGTGCAGGGGGAAGAGACTCATCGCAGAGAGAAACTGCAAGTATAAATGGAATTACAGAACAGTTTTCAACAGCGAGAGCAGATAGGAGTCCACAACTGAATTAGTGGAGACAGGCTCACAGCCCTACTGCCCAAGGAGGGGACAGGAAAGCTAATAATCTGCTCTGTCACCTCGGGGTTCCCCATTGAAGGAGCTACTGACTCTACCTCAGGGTGGGACCTGGCAGCAAACCAACATGGACGCAATCCTATGGTAAGTTCATCCCCTCAGCCAAAGAAAGAGCAAGATGACCCAAAGGTACAGGTTCATCCTTATCTGCCACGCCAATAGCTTCTGTGAGCTATAAAAAAAAAATAAATGGTTTGGGAAGGCAGAGAAGGAAGGAAGTTTTTCCGAGCTGTAAGAATTGTTTATTTTCATATTGTAGCCTACTGAAAGTATACAGAAGGCTATAAAAGGGTGGAAAATACAGCAGGAAAATACATGAGAGTCTTAGGTACGCAGCTTCCAAAGGAAAATGACTCGGCCACAAACTAGAAAAACTACAATTGATTCTTATATTATCATCACCATGAAATAGCTATTAAACAGACTTTGAAATACTGCCTTTGCTTTTTAAGAGCTGCCTGTCAGTACTTTTTTTTGAGAGGAGGGAGAGGGGTGAAGAAGAGGACCTCCCATGTCCCCATCTGCACACAATCTTCTGGAAATTTTGGGAATGTCTTAAAAAAACAGATGAAACATGAACTAGAGACATATCTAAGTAAACATAATACAATTAGAATTCATCAAGTGTACTGGAGCTAAACTTATGGCACTGCAAAGCAGAGGGCAGGACACAAAGGCACATTCAGTCAGTAGAGATTGCGCAACATTTCATGGGGAAGGAGCCCTTCAGAATGAATAGTTCAACTTCTCGGAAGTATTATGAAGATTTTGAAGCCTTAAACGCTTTTATTCCTCTCTGTGGTACAAATACCCATTCAACCCAGAGCGAATGAGTCAGGCATCACAACCTGGCGAGACGTGTCGAAGCAGAGCATCAGCACGCTGACACATCGCCTGTGCGTACCCAAACCCACCGTTGGAGAGATCAAGGCAGGGAATCCAACCACGTTTCCCACACAGCAACGCAATGCTGGCTAATCAAAACCTCTAATCCTGTGCTGGCAAAGCAAAGGGGATGGCACAGCCTAGTTTTCTCATTTCTCTTATCTTACTTTTATGACTCTTAAGTAGCATAACAAAAAAAAAAAAAATTGATTCTGTTGGCAGCTTAACAAAGAAAAATCAGTTCAAATGGTGACTGATGATAGCTTAAAGCAGATTTAACTCACAGATATTGCATGAGAGGGAATTTTAGGTTACAGATGATGCAAAAAGACAGACAGGGAAAACAAGCCGAACCTCTAACCTTTGTTTCATAAGTTATTATCATCACAAATAAGAGATTACCACAATGAAATGTTCCATTTTACAGGGTCACATGTTTGAGTGTCTGGACTGTAAGTTAACTAGATTTAACTTACTCACTGGGTTATCATTGATCTAACTTGTAATTAACATCATTCTATTCCTTTCCCATGTGCTGCCAACAGACACCAAGAATATTCCATAGGCAGTGTGTTAGTTCACACGCTTAAGTGACCACACAGAGGAGTCTGATGACTATTGCTCCGTCTGACTTTCTTAATTACTATTAACAAAAAGCTGTTGCTAGTTCCCTATTGAACAGTAAGATGGCATGCTCTCCTGGTGAATAACAGAGCTCATCCAGGTCGCAGCACAAAACGGCATCAAGAGAAAGAGAGAAAAGTTGCAGAAAGCCCAACTAAACCAACCCAGAGCTTGCATGAAACAGTGTTGAGAAGACGATGACTATGCTTAACAGCAGCTGCCTGATCACAAAAGGTTTTCTTATGTGACTACTAATACTGTTCCCTTGGTACCAGAGTGAAGGCCCACTTAGACCTCAGTTATGAAAATGATATGTGTCACTAAAAGCTTATGGCTCCAACCAACTATAGTGGCATCCAGGAGCCTTATGAGAATGTCTGCTGGAAGAGAGGATGATTTGATTAGAAGGTGAAGCCAATTTATCCCTTGCTTAACAGAAACCTCTACCAAAACCTGCTGTCCTCTCTATGAACAACTGGAAAAGAAAATGATGTAGAACCAAAGGTGAAAATGTACATGGTTACAGTTCTTACTGCACTTTGAATCACTTTGAATCAATTACTAAGCAAATACATGGCTTTCCTTTATAGATTAACACTGATTCAGGGCTAAAAATCTGTCCCTAAGGAGTGGAGACCCAGTTCGGATATGTCAAGGCAAGTTGAAGATCAAACCTTGCACTTAAGTGCAAGTCCCTTAACAGCATCTTACATTGCTCTGCCCAAGCAGATTTTCCCATTTTAGAGAAAGAGATTACATACATTTAAAATTAAGAGGCAGCACAGGCTTAATCTGCCTTTGGACCTGTTCTTAACTAGGTGATCTCCTCCCAAATCATCAGTATACACTCATTCGAAGACATTCATCAAAAGAACAGGGATGTCTACAATAGATTAACATTTAATTAAAGCACAGAAGAAAGTTGAGATGAGAGTAACAGAATAAACTCCCAGGTAACGTTTGAAATTAATATTACTAGTTCCAAGCAGGTTCAAACAGGCCATGTTAGAATACCTGTTAAAGGTTAGCCAAGTGTGCTGGGATTTTATAGCACAGCTGAATCAAAAATTTCTGTCTTTACACCATAGATTCCCCCAACTCATTAACACTAATTTCAGTAGAAATTATGAATGTGTGAGAACATCAGATTTAGTCTGCAATGCAGAAGGAGCAAAATACCACTTTTTTATTTGTAGTCATTACTGTAAGGAAAACACAGTAGCACAAATTTGTTCCGTTTGGGCTGATGCCCCCACCAGGAACGGTGCACTTGTAATTCATAATCTGCCTGAGTACAGAAACCCAACTCCATTCCTCCCCCGCTTCAGAGGGCACCTCCTTAGGGGAAATCCACACAGGAAGAAACCTTTCTTCCCTTTCACTCTCCCCATTTTGGTTGCTAAAGAGTGAACTTTAGTTTCTTATGCAACTGAAGAGTCAATGAAAGAAACTGGAATATCTTCTAAGGGCAGCAATATTTCAGAACCTGAAATCAGAGCAGCTGTAGTTGAACAAAATTATTCTACTTTCGGTGTCTAAATTTGTTCAAAAAGGTAAAGAAGAATTTGGCACTGATGGAAAGTTGAAGTATTTTAAACACAGACTGTACTTACAGTGAGCAGTTTAATTTATCTCCTCATTACCAGTGATTACCAAGTAAATGATATTTATTTAAGGTTAAGATAAAAAGCAGCACACAAAAAAGAAAACCCATCCACCAGTGGCAACAGAGAGATCTTAAACTGAGAGATGAAAGAGGCTTCATTCTCAGAGGAACAACTGAGTTTGGAAAGAGGGTTAATCATTTTAGGGGACAAAAATTTGGTTGCATTGAAGAAAGCAAACTTCTTGCAATTTACAAACCACCAGGTCCCAACCTCTGTATCAGGCCTTCACTGAATTGTATTACTTCCATTTTGTTGATTAAAAAATTGGAGAGAGTTGCAATTACAGGGAGGAAGTTAAGATGTGCAGATGCATATTTTTGTCCATAACATGGATTGCAGCGATTCTAACCATGAGTGACTTGTGGATATAGACCAGACACAACTTTTTGGATTTGGTAGCCATCTCTTAAAAAATAAACTTGACAGAATGGAAGTGTTTTTTCCAAACAACTTTATACACGTTCTTCTATTTCTTGGCAAGTCAAAGCTTTTGCTAAAATAACAGCAGCAACTGCTGAGCTTAATCGTTAACTTTGCCTGACTGAGTAGCAGCTTTTACTTATTTATTTTGCAAAATCTTCCAAGTCAACACTCACCAAAACTGCCACAGTGCAAAGAGACTTTCTTCGATCGCAAACCCACCACCCTTCCTGCTTTCTGCTCTTTTGCTGACAGATCTTTTTCCTCCTACTACTCCCACGTGAGTATCCCCATTTCCATGGCCTGACTTTAGCGCCATTCATTGCTTTCATGCTTGCTGAGCAGCCTTTTGTGCCTTTCAGGTTCTGACCCCGTCTCATGTTCAACAGGCCCCCGGTATGAGTGTAGGACGGTGTGTTGTGAAATATTCCACCCGAGAAGGACAGTCATGTCCACAGTCCTGCCTCCGCCAGGCACTTGGGCTGCAGTAAACAAAGCTAAAGAAAAAGTACATTCACGGAGCAGAAATCTTGAAAATGTACATAGATCAATTCCATATAAAAAGTGCTTTTGTTTCCTGTTCAGGAACAGGTTTTTTAATTAACTGAATGGGAGGAGTTGTAAAAACCAGGAACAATGACTGAGTCAGCAGCTCAGTCGGTTCTTAGTAGCTCACAGGGCTTTACATGAGACAGAATAAACGTATTTCATTCAGAGTTAGACACTTTTATCAATGTGTAGAGAGACTTCAGAGCTTGGGCTTGGTAGCCTGAAAGACCGTCTGTGCATTATAGAGCGGCTTATTGTTTCAAAGCTCATATCTCATCTACTTGCTGAATATACATGTGGTTTACAACCTCTAACAGTGTCTCTGTATCTTTTTCCTCCTCTTGTCTCTCTCTCAAATCTACTGAAGTATTGCACTCAAATTACTGGAGAACCTGTTGCTCAAATAATTCCCAACATTTGGGTATGAGCAATGGAAAGGAGTTGGTGGTTGTTCTTCTACATGCTTAAAAAGACAATTTTCTTAGGAAAGATACTATCACTTTGTATCGTCAACGCCCGGTGCAGACTGTAGCTTAGTTTACGTATTTACAAAGTGCTTAAATTAGGAAGGAATTCCATTTATTATAGGTCTGACCACCAGCAATTATGAACAAGTTCTGAAAAACAAGTTCACTTTACTTCTGAACAAATTAGACAGCATATTTAAAACTGAAATGAAGCCAATTTCCAAAGAAACTCCTTTAATTACACAATAGATCTGGTTTATAAAGCTAAAGTCTCCTGTCAAGGAGAGTGTTCAGTGTTAAGTACATTTACGCTACAGCTAAAACAAGGATTTAAAACAAGCGTAGAGTCAAAAAAATATACGACCTGAAAATCATCTTAATGAAATACATGTAGTAGCTTATGCTCCAAAAATTGTCATCCATAACACTGGAGTAAGTATCAAGCATGCAAAGTAACTTGCAGCAAGCAAACATTTCTAATTTTTGTGGCTTAGGATCAGCAGCCACATTTATATCACCGCCTCAGTTGAGAAGCAGAAGGTGCTTTGATCCCTGTATTCTGCATGAGGTAAGCCACCTCTTCACTCACTCTGTATGAACGCAACAAGAGTTTCTGTCAGAATCGTTTGTCTGGTTTCCAGTACAAGAGGACATTGATTCAGCATTGTACAATTTATCTACGAAGCAGACAAAGCTCTCAATAACAGCTCAAGATGAATGAAGGCAGCTTTTAAGAATAAGCATTTTGGCATACGTTCTCAGCATGTGCTGAAGTGTCGCATAAAAAAAAAGGGAAAAAAAAAGGAAAAAAAGGAATAGAGGAGACAGAGCTGAAAAGGTGGGTGAATAGAGATGATAGGGAAGAGCACACTGCTTCAGCACTGTCACTTCATTTAATTTTCATTGCTACTCTAAAAGGCAACGAAGACGACAAATCTGAAATTCATATCTAAGCAAGATATGTATCTGCCTCAGCTCTCTTGAACGCATTCCTTCACACACATTTTGTTTCATTACCTTAAATAAGGTGGGTACCACCTAAACCCCTCTCTGGCAGTTCAAATGATCATAGCTGAATCCAAAAAGTATAAAGAAGCAGAATGCCCAGCCAATTTTTCCCTCTCAAAAGATGTCTGCCAGCTTGGTGAGAGACAAACGAAACCAGCTAGTGGGGGCTGCCTAGCCTAAAACAGCTCGACAGAAAAGAAATGCTACAGACTACACATGGGGTGGTTTAATTTCCAAAGCGTTTCTAGAAGACCACTTAGGGGATTTTGTTTTCTCCATGTGAATGATAATTCATGATTTAAAGAGTTGCACTATGCCTTGCTAATGCTTTCTGAAATGCTATTGAATATTTTATCCTATATGTGTTTCTAGTGAAACCTTCTCACTAATATTGGTTTGGGGCATCTCCGGTTGAAAGCCATTTTTGCACCAACTGCATTTTGTAGCCTTTCACAGAAAGGGCTGTGAAGCGGTAATTATGAGAGTGGCTGGCCGCCTATTTGTCTTTGAATGCACGCGGACTTCCCCAGCTGCTAGATTATCATGAGATATGTTATTACATACTGATTTCTAAGTACACAAGCTAACATTAGCAGCTGCAAATGCTCCAGAGAAACTTTGTGCTTTAAATTTCTGTGAAAGAACTTTAGTTTTAAAACAAGGTGATCTTAAATCTACCTCTGGGATTTAAGAGAAGTATGTTTAATATTTTTGGTTCCCAAAAAAAAAAAAAGTTATTCCTTGAATAATAAAACTAAATCAATACTGCCAGTTTGTATTAGCACCCAGATTTAAGGTTGGGAAGATGCCGTTGATAGAAGAAAAAGATATTAAGGTTTCAGACACTTAGAACTGGTTAGTGTAGATACGTGGAAAGAGAGACAGATGATGGTTAGAAACCAGAAAAACTGGAACATCCCAAGCTAAAAGCAACTCAAACCCAAAAACCATCAAAAGATCAGTCTTTGCTAGAGTTATCACAAAGTATTGAAAAAGTTTCCCAATAGTTTAATGTTCATTTAAGGAAAATTTCTATTTCAGTTGAGATTCCTGAACACAGGGAGCAGAAAGGCAAGGACATGGTTAAGAAACCCCGCCTTTGAAATTACATTAATTGCCCACCTTGAAGCAGTAATTTCCCAAAAAAGTCCTTTCCTTCCTTTCTCTACTGCACTACTGCATACCCAGCAAGAGCAAAACGCAACATCATACATGGCCTCCCACACACCGAGCCACCACAGACATACAGGGGCACACCCATTACCATGCTGCAGAAGATCACTTGGAGAAGGGTCACCTGCTCCAAGGAAGCACCCCAAGACTTCTCTCACCCCTGCAGTCTGCCACCTCCTTCTACCATGCTGGCTTGCCTTGAGGGGACCAAGCGTCTATCCTACCAAAACCCTGCCATTGCAAGCGATGGCCTTTACCGCCAGTAAACTTGGCCAACAGTACGTGCTGGGTTCATTGAAAGTAGCCACAGGCATGGCTTACTCTGACTAGACATACGGCACCACAGCTAACAGGCTTATCTACACACAGTTTCAATGCCTGCTTAACTTAATCAGTATAAAACATGTTTAGTTAAATCACTGGAAAGACTGTGACCAGCTAAGACAAGTCAGATACAATCTGGTTTATAATCTGTGTCATTATGTGTGCTGGGGGCTCTCTGAGGGATGTCAAAGTGGGCGATTCCAGGGTCTTCACCTTTCTTCCCAGCAATCGCTCTGCTTTCTTTGAGCACAACACGCAAACTTCCCCAGCCACTCGTCAGTCTGAATTGCTCAAGAGGCTGGGAGCCTAAATACCTCTAAAAGTTACTTAACGTCTTACCTAGAGGTTACTCTTCACCTTCCCCTAGCATTGCATTCCTGCCTGCTACACGGCTGACCAGGCAGCTCAGTTGCCAGCTCCGGGAAGACTCAGCTGAGCCAGCTCTCAGAAAGGTGTACACCAGCTGACCCAAGGTTTTCCTTGGACAAGAGTCAGAAAACCACTCTGCACACTTTCCATCTAATTCACATTAAATGAGCCTTGCGATAGCAGAACACCATGAAGCAACAAATGTCTGCAATATGATAAAAAGGTGGCTATTTTTCATTTTCCACCGTAGAGAAGACGAGTGGTGTGTCTAAGCAGAATGAAGCGTCATGTACGCTATCACACACATCTGCTTCCTTGAACCAGCACAACTGACAGCAGTAGGGCAGATAGGGCAGCACCGGGTTTCGTCCTCAGCAGCGCAGGACGTCTTCCAGGGACTCCTGGCATAAGACCTTGGTTGCTGTCACATGCTGGGCTGCTGTTGTTTCCCCGCTGGTGGAAAGTGGGCAAGCCAGGACACGCTGTGATCTTACACCTCCATGGTGCAGACCCAACGTGCCTCACTTCCAGGGTTTCCAGGGGAAAGCCTAAGGCCACATCAGGCAGCTCATCTGTGAAGCCTGCACACATCTTCGTGCAGAGCTGAAAGTTTAGCATGGCTCTTTATATTTTATGTACTCGCTTCTTGCCTGGAAAACATCATGTGTGCCAGTTCCTCCCTGCTCCCCCTCTCCCTCACTCAGAATTATTTCCCTTGAAGAAAGGAAAAACAAGTATGTAAAATACATCTTTGATTCTCTTGTAGGAAGTAGTACAGCTGTGAATTAGTATGACCCAAATTTCTTAGTAAATGCACGAAATGTACAGTAAAGAAATCTATGCTACTCGAAATAATTTTCTTCTACCATTAAAAAAACCATTAGAGTTAGTATTAATATTGACAGAAATTAAAGTTAAAAAGCATTCTTCCTAGAGTAATAACAGAGGATGAGCTTATCTATGACCATATAGCACACCACTCTAATGATCAGCGAAAAAAGGACAGTTAATTAGTCAATAAATTGAGCCAGACACCAATCCTTCACAACAGGAAGGCTACTATATTAGCAGCTTACATATACCAGAAATATCAAAACCACACACTTATGATCTTCATGCAAGATTATAGCACAAAGCACTATGGGCTAATCCAGGAACGCCAGACAATTTAATTACAATTTCTACTGAAAAATTAAACCATGCGTATAGCTCATCAGACCAAGCCTTCTAACATGTTTCTGCTTTTCATATGCAACATCTGTCTGAAAATGAGAGTTTTGTTTCTCTTATGAAATTTGATTCCACCTCCATGGCCAAACTCAAGCAGTCCTGATGGAAAGAGGTGAGGGAAAATGAGCAAGTGTTGGGTCATCTGACTGGGCCTTATCGCAGAGTTCAACCTCTAAGTAGTAAAAATGTTAGAATATGACAACTCTTTCTTTACAGGCAAAGACAATAGGGCAGTGCAAGAATAATCAGAATTTCTCTCCCCCAAAAACATATCCTAAATTTTCTTCAGTTTCTTCCTTCAGGTCCACAATTAGGGTCTCGTTCCACATTAAAGTTCTCTGACACTGTAGTGCTATCTCATTAGTTTTGGCTGTCTCCTTGAGAAAACCATGTAGAAGGACTGCACATGTGCAATGTAAAGACAAAGAAATGACACAATGCTGCTGCTGAATCAGCTCATCTGCCATCTTCATCACCTGCCACCTACTGTCACTGGAACGTGAAGCAGGGTGAGCTTTAGAAACCTGTCCATCATGAGGATCTGGACAATGCACAGTGCTCCAGCTCCTATCAGCTGACCAACATCTATACTGAGGAGAAACATATGAGTAGGGATTTAACCCAAAAAATGCTTGCTGTAAGTGTTGTTTTACAAAGTTGTTACACCAATAAAAAGTGCTTTTCTGAAGGAAGAATGCAAGCCTGCATATTCCATCTGTATTCTATCTTACGCTAGCAATTTGCTACCCATTTTTTCAGCAGCCTCTTTCCAAAAGATCTTAAGCTGTCTAAGAAAACTTCACAGAATAGTTCCGTATTCAGAAACTTGGTTACACTTTTCCGCCCCTCATACAGATCTGAAGTTTTACAGCTATTTCTTTCTTTTCTGCAGCAGAATTATTCTGAGATGCTTTCCCAGTGCTTTGGTGCCCACAGAAGGGATGCCTGCATGCGCACTCACTCAGTGCCACCAACGAGGGTTGGGCAACCCTACACCTTGGTGAGCAACTTCAGTTCATGCTACCCCTCTTCTGTTTCATTTGAGCTAGCGATTTGAATCCAACCTCTCACATCCCTGCTACAAAACCCAATCTTTCTGCTGCAGTCAGAACTGCATATACAAAAACCTGAACTGCTCCAAATATAATCCTTGGGGCAGAGCAGCTGATTATCCACCCTTATGGTCAGGGAACCGTCAAGGTTTGGAAGCAAATTTCAAGTCACTGCTTCAAATTCAGCAGGGCAGGAAATGCATGAACATACACATCTTGTGTTAAATGCTGAAGTTTTAAATCACCGGTTATTGTATGGTACAATTTTCTTTTCTATTTCCATTGTGAATCTGAGAAGCCTTTCAATAAAAATAAAAAAAACAAACACCAAAACCCCTTCAGATTGAACTCAACGAGGTCCTGCAATAGTTCCAACAGGTCAGCATTCCCAAGGAAAAATGTTATAGCTGAAAATTAATTCTGCCAACACTAATTTCAGACCCCTATGAAGAGATCATTATGAATGTTCGCTCACAACATTCACCCACACTTATACTAATAGCCTGTATTTGACTGCAAATTTCCTGGTGACGGAAATGCGATACAAAGCAACAGCAAAATGTCTTGCCCATGCTGCCGTCAATTTAGCAGAAAAAAATTAACCTGCATCCCTCTGGTTCAAGAAAAGTTTCATCAATACACATCAGACAGAGCTGTGTATATGTTCTTTTAATGATTTCCAAGTAGTGTTTGCTCGTTACAGTAATTAAAATAATAGCTCAACCCTTTCAGGGTCGACGGTTTTCTAAAAATTGAACTGCTTTATTTCAGCTTCATCCATCACCGAGTGTAGGAAATCATTCTTACACCAGAAGGGGGTTCCTTCTCACCAGGCAATTTAGAGGATAATCCACGATGCTGCCGCGTTGGGAGAAGCCTGGCAGCACAAGGGGTGCATTGTTAGTAGCCCCCTGCCTTGCAGGGGCACGCTGGCTCCCCTCAGGGCAAGGGTTCAAAGACTTTACACAAAGCAGTGGAAGGGGCAAAGCTGCGATTCATCCTCCGCCCTGCTTTTTCTCCTTGCCCGGGGTGCCAGAGCTGATGCACTAGAGACAGGTTTCAAGGATGAGGTCTCCGCCTTGACGTTCTTCACTCTTCTGACTTGACAACAAACTCTCCTGAAGGCTGGCGGCAAACAGAGGGTTGGGGCTGCGTTTCCTTCCCTGTCAGGACTAGTCCCACAGGAGCAGAGACACAGCTTAGCTATTACAAAGAAAGGAGGTTTGTTTTCGTTTGGCGTCAGAACTGATACGGGGAATCAAAGGGAGGATCAGCGCTGAAGATTTATTTGTATATCGAGGGGAAATCCAGAAGCCATTGAAATTGTTTACAGCAGGCTGAAAGAATAATACGAAGAACAAACATTGCGCTGACAGATATCCAGATGGGAGCTGTAGGCAAACCTCAACGCTTTTAGCCCAGCTAAGTTTCATTAACATTCACATATCATTTCAGGATTTTATTTTTAATATTTAAAAACCACTGAATTATGAAGGTTTCAGAGAAACGCGAGTTCTCCTTCCCACCCCCAACTTTGCTTTGTGACTGAATAAAAATTACCTGGCAGAACAAAACAGTTTGAGCAACTGGTGCAGATGACAAAAAGGGGAATGGAGGACCAGGTGTAATGCACTGGGGAACTACAGGATGGTGCTTGTGCATCTACAGGGCTTTTCTGTGACAAGAGTTTCACAGAGTTCTTGCCAAGTTACTCACTGCCAGGAACAGGCTACCCAGAAGTTTGCAAACGGCAAAAGAAGGCAGGTACCTCACCTTCTATTCAAACACTTAATTCTTCCTACACAGACTCACTCTGGCTACTTGCATTGTCATTTGAAGGCCCTGTGTCATAGAATCATAGAACGTGTTGGGTTGGAAGGGACCTTTAAAGGTCATCTAGTCCAACCCCCCTGCACTAAGCAGGGACATCTTCAACTAGATCAGGTTGCTCAGAGCCTCATCAAGCCTGGCCTTGAATGTCTCCAGGGATAGGGCCTCCATCACCTCTCTGGGCAACCTGTTCCAGTGTCTCACCACCCTCAATGTAAAGAACTTCTTCCTAATGTCTAATCTAAACCTACCCTGCTCTAGTTTAAAACCATTGCCCTTCATCCTATCGCTACATGCCCTTGCAAACAGCCCCTCACCAGCTTTCCTGTACGCCCCCTTTAGGTACTGGAAGGCCACTATATGGTCTCCCTGGAGCCTTCTCTTCTCCAGGCTGAATAACCCCAACTCTCTCAGCCTGTCCTCAGAGGAGAGGTGCTCCATATCCCTCTGATCATCTTCATGACCCTCCTCTGGAGCCGCTCCAACAGGTCCATGTCCTTCTTGTGCTGAGGGTTCCAGAGCTGGACACAGTACTTCAGGTGGTGTCTCACGAGAGCAGAGTAGAGGGGGAGAATCACCTTTCTGGATCTGCTGGCCACGGTTCCTCCACGGTGTCTAGGAGGATGATGGCAAACCACAGCAAGGGATGTTTCCCCACCAGATACAAGAGCCAGTCAGGAGTGATGTGTCAAGGAGTTGCAGTATTCCATGGAGGCCACTCTCTCCTCAGTGGGAATCAGTGCACAAGTATTCAGACTTGTCTTAAGACAGAGAGCCACAAAAGTTGAAAATATCTATCCACAATTTGTATGAATTAAAAGCTTACCAGGCAAACCCTTTTTGTGATACTAAAATTTCTGTACTTCTGTACCAATGCATTATTGGCTACACCACTGTCAACTTTTTCATGCACTGGGTATGTACGGAGTACAAACACTTAACGTTTTTCAGTCTATCCAAGTATATCATTCCAAGTTGCTGCTGGAGGCAAGAAAGGGTGAAAAAGTAGCACCAAATCCTTCACTTTCATATAACAGCACTGAAGTTAAAAACAGATTTATAAAATATTCGTAATCCTTAATCTCCCTTCAAATCAAAGCGATGGCTAGATTCGCGAGTGATTAGAGACCCCAAGAGCCATTTGTAAATGGCTGGCTCAGACTCTGCTAAAGCCTCCTTCTTTTTATTTAGCCAGTTTGCTCACCTGGCAACTACTCAAAACATAAATTTTAATGAGAAAAATATCCAACCACCTCCAGCACATTAAACCNGAGAAAAAAGGTGTTGGTTCACACAACACTGGGGGGAGGGGAGACCTTTTCAGCAGTAGATGAATTCAATGTTGAGAAGAGGTCTAAATCTTCAATATAGGCAATGTATTTTGTGGTTCCCTGCACAACTAATCTGTTGTTACTTATTCTTTTTCCTTCGGTATAGATAGACCCCGTGTAGCAGGGAACAGGGTTTTGGAGAACAGCCCTCATTTTGTTCAGTACAATAACGCCTTCTCAACTCTTACACTGCCACTTGAACCCTCAAGTCGTACACAGGCGAGAGAAGGACAATTTTGAAATGAATAATTGATTTTAGTCTCCTTTGGGTATAATGCCACATCCCTACTAAGGGCTGGTAAGAACTTTTACATATTTTCCACGCCTGGTAGTTTATACAAACACACCCTATAGGTATTTCTTGGCTTTCCAGGAAAAGAGACAGTTGCAAACACACTGAACAGATTTCCAATCAGATGTTCGGTGAAAGTTGGAGAAGGCAGCATTAAGTGTCTGATTGCACTTGACCAATTAGCATCTACTGTAGACTAGTGGATAGCTGCATTTGTCTAAGGAAAAGGTTTTAGGTTTTATCAGTGACGTGTTAGATCATAGCCAACGAAGGATTGCTGATCTACCGTGACTCACATGGATTAATATTTCTCAGAATAAATTTAGTAATACAGAAAGAAGTATAAAAGTGCCCGCAATAACCCAGAATAAAAAAATTCCCACTGAAAGCCAGTTTTGGTGAATGTTAATGTTTTTATATTGCAACACCCAAGAATACAATTCATATACTAAATGTGTTCCACTTAGATAAAGTTTTAACAGATTTTTATCCATAAAGGCTCAGAAATGCAAGAGTAATTTCCAAAAGATGAAGGAATTCCCATTCTCATAGTTAGAAGTGAAAGGAGTGGGCTGGAGAGGGAAGTGACTGTAGTTAAAACTGCCAAGGAGTCTCAAGGAATGAACATGTATTGTCTGACCTGAATCTATTCCAGTTTCACGTGGTATAAGAACAGAACATTTGTTTCCAGCTGAAGAACAGAAAAATAAATGGGTTTCCATGGCTTTCCTGAGTAAAGCTGTATTTGAATTTGTTTTGAGATAGTACTTTTGGTAAAATGGTTCGGTTAATATTAAATAGCTCAGAGCACTTCAGGCTTGTTAAGGATACAGTAGGTTAGATTGTTGGTTCACTAAAATAACACTGCTTTTAAATATTGTACAGTAAACAGAAAAGCACCCTTAATTTCAAGCAAAGAAAACCATGATCAGCAGGAGATCTCTGTTCATACTTCATTAAAAAGTATGGAATTTATTGCTCAACAAGAAAGTTCAAGATGTCAGATTTTTGCCATTTGTTGCAGAGTTGGACGTTGGTGTGAGAAGCAGGTGTGACGCAGCGAAGAGTTGTTCCAGCATGCTAAAGCAAGCACGTCCTGCAAACGCCTCCAGAACACTGAAGTTTCATTTAAGAAGTTTGTCATCTTAAAGTGGTACTTGTCAGCTTTAGATTTCTGAACCTGAATGTGCCTGAGCACAGTATCGGCACTTCACATACTCACCCCCCGAGGAGAACATATGACTAACCTGCCTTTTAAGGATACCTATGCTGAGCCACAAGACATGGGTCAGAACTTCAGCATTCACTCTTGTGGGAAATTCGGCACTGAGAGGGATTTTATTTTATCTTTTATAAGCAATTTTTGGCAAGTGTCATGACCAGCACTGGAACAAAGAAATCACAGAAGATAGAAAACAGAAAAAAAATAAAAGAAAAAAGGAGGAAAAAAAAAGGTTATATCTAGCAAGGAACTAAATTCACATAATATTATAAAATTATGAAGCTTAGAAATCATGGTCCTTTAGCTACAAAAAACTCTACCCTAGTTAGCACAGTGGCAGTATATTTATTGTACCCCAAGGAATAGGGAGAAAAGGAGAGGTGAGAATTCAGAGGAAGCTATTTGGCATCTATCCCAGAGAGCCACTAAGCCCTCTCCTTCCTTCCCTGTCTGAAGCCCCAATCCACCGGATCGCAAAGAAGAGCTTCCAAGGAACTAACTTATGCTCTGGTGTAAGGGAAATCTGGAACCGCATATACGGAGGAGGAAACAGTGTTGCTCAAGCCTATCAGGGTCATTACATCTGATGGCAAGAAAGTTTGAGCGCACAGATAATTTTGGGGAGATAATATGAAAAACAGGCAAAAGGCTGTTTATTCTTAAAAAAAAAAAAAGAATAATCCTAAAATGCAAAGTTGGTTTCTGCTCACACCCATTCACCTTTGAAAAACTGTGTGGGTGTTTGACTAGCCTAAGAGGCAACCCGGAGGGGTGGGGAAAATCTCCTGGAAGGAAGAAAACAAGGAGAAGGAAGAAAACTGTGTGCATCAGGGCAACTACTAAGATGAGCTTGAGTATTCCCAACTTGGATGCATAAGGACTTAAACCAGTAGGATCCAGTTTTCACAAGTTAACAGCCATGAGCACTGAGACCTTCTCTCTCAAGAGAAAGGAAGAGAGGGGGAGGAGAACCAGCAAGTTAGCCAAGGAAGGCCATCTGTTAAGTGAACCTCAGCTATGAACTCAAGACCTGCCCTTACAAGGCTCAAACATTAATAGAAGTGTCCAGAAAACACCAACAGCTAAGCAGAAAAATTCCTTTAAATGAAAAAAAATTGAGGTGTCTTATTTCAAGAGTGTCATCATATGCTATAGCCAATTAGTCACAAATTAGATACAAAATAAACCTTACAAACTGCAAAATGAGAATATTTTAGTATTTTTGAAGGCATATTCTTGTCGATTAAGAATAAATGAACAGTTCATTTATACACACTTGCCAAATTTTCTCCTGGCAATATTTGTAAAGTTTAGAAAACTATTTTGGAGAGATACAAGGAAGAAAAGGGAGGGGGAGAAAAAAAAAAAATAACCTCCCACACACATCCCCAGCTCCTAGCAGAAAAGGGAGAAAAAAAAAAAGTGAATCGGAACATCAGCTCCAAATTTCATACTATAATTCAGAAGGTAGGGAACCAGAGAAACTCGATGGCTATAACCCTTACCACTTGTCCTTGTAGTATCCCATAGAACTTCCAAGGAAAAGAAATTTCACCAGTGCACTGGAGGCGATAAAGACAGGTTCATTCCTTTCCTCATCTTGCTGCCCAATTCTTAACAGCATCTCATAAAATGAGATAAATGTCAGAATAAAATTGTCCATTTTAAGCTAAAGTTTCACTACTACAGTTTTAGCTTTTAGTAATAAGCAGGAGATAAGGGGACGGGATTTCTACCCTTACAGGACAAATCTGTAATGTCCTTAACAAATCATACAATTTAATTTGGAAGGGATCTCTGGAGGTCATGACATCTAATCCCAGACTAACCATTCCATCAGGGTATGAAGGTGTCCAAGGATGGAGACCCCACGACACCTCTAGGCAATCCCTTTAAACCCCAATCGTGGTGACAAAGCTTTTCCTTACATCCAAGTGGAATTTTCCCTGTTGGATATCGTGTACATTGCCCTTTCATTGTGCACCTGTGAGAAGAGTCTGATTTGTCTTCTCTACAACCCCTCTGTGGCTGGTGGAAGACTGCGTGTGTCCCCCCCCCCGCCCCCATGTTTCTCTTCTCCAGGGTGAACAAGCCTGACTTCCTCCAGCTTTCCTCATATACCATGTGCTACAGCCCCCAACTATTCCAGTGACTTTTTGCTGTTGCTTACTAATTCCAGGTAACACACTAAATTTTGCAGTGAGCTCTTCATGGCTAAATAAGCTTGCCAGCAAGATCATTTTGAAGTCAGCAACCCTTCTTCTTTGACTTCACCTACTTCCCTTTGTGTAGTACATTGTTACCCTTTCCTTCAACATGAAGCGTTCTATCTATAAACGGTTAACATATACTGGAAACGGAAGCCAAGCCTCCTCTACCCCAAAATAAATTCATTATATATTTAACATGAAAAATACCCACACCACCAACTGCTTGGTTCCTCTTTTTCCTCAGATTTTGGAGCTTTCAGGATACATTTGTATAGTATTTTCTAACTTTTCTTTAGTACTAAATAATGAAAGAAATTTGTGTCAGTAATTATGTGACTCCAGAAACTGTGGTGTTAGACAAAATAACAAATGAAACAATTATTGAAGTAAAAAAAAAACCCCAAAACACCAAACAACAAAAAAACAAAAACCAAGAGTTGAGAGGAATTCCCTTGATGGTAACTGAACAGTCCACTCCCTGCTATGAGAAGAAAAAAAAGAGCTAAAAGATGTTCCTCTGACATCAAAACCGACAGAAATATTGAAGACCTGAAAAGAGCAGGCACAAAGACTGAAAAAGACACTTCGAGAGAGATTACAAAATGCCAGTCATGGGAAAACCCTCCTTCCATTCCCATGAGAGCTGCTAATCTCTCATTTAACCTCCCCACCATTCTGCAAAATAAATTATGAAGCCAGAAGGAGCCAATGTAATCATCTAAGTCTTATCTCTCTGATAGCACAAGCCAGAGGACTGCAATGAATTATTTCATTTGGGTTAAGGCTTATGGGGTTTTTTTCTTTTTCCGAAGGGGAGAAAAAAATTCCTCCCTCAATCTTGATTGAAATGTTTCCAGAGAAGGAAGTTCTACCCTCATATTCATATTTTTCCTCATGCTCACTGCTACCATTTTGTTTACTTTCAGTTCCAGTTCTGCTGTGACTTGGCCTGGTAAGCGCTTTCAGCTTTAAAATTACATAGCTTAATTTCATCACTGCTTTGATAAGGGAAAACTCTTGGAGACTACAGCTGAATAAAACTAACTTCCCTTTCCAAACCCCCGGAGTTGGCAAGCAATATTATTTTCCAGCCTATCATGTTTATGCCTCTTCTAGGAACTCTGCTTTTCTCCCAGTACCTCTTCCACTGTGAAAACCTGCCGTAAACTGTATCAGCTGCAGTCACATCAGTCCCAAAGAGAGGAGATTTGTATACGCCTGTTTTATATACCCATTGATTACATTTGGCCATTTACCACAGAAACCAGACAAAAATCTCACAGTGGATAACCAAGTCCTTTTCAGAAATGGTGCTTCTTAAATCAGTGTTCCACTATCCTGTAATTGTAACTTATGTTCCTTTGCTCCTGCATATATAATTTTTATATCTGTCTGTACAGAAATAAATACAATTTTAACATAGATCCATATGTAACCTGGTTACTACTTATGTCTGACCTTCTGTTTCCCAGTCCTTTAATTCATTAATAAAAATACTAAAAAACACACAGATGAGAAAGGGGTATGAACGCAGGTTTATACAATCTCAGTTCTTAATTCACAGAAAATAAAAGCAGACATTTAAAGGTTCCCTCTTCCCTCCCTTCTCTTGCTTCCAGTGCAGAATTTATTGTCTCTAAATCAATTCTGGCAAATATCTCACCTGTTCGTAAAAACTTCTAACATGAGAGATTTCTCAAACTGTCTAGGGAATTCATGCCAACATACAGAAACCTCACATTCAGAAGAGGTTTTTTGCGATACTTGGAATAATTCCTTTAATTCTCCCTTGCTAGAGCTGTTTCCTTCAGAGGTTGTGTTCTCTAGATCTTGATTATTCTTGCTGCTGTAATCTGGACTTTCAGTTGTCTATATTTTTCTTGAAGTTCAAATGTGAACATGCTGCTTGGCTGATGCCTTACCAACAGCCGAGAGCGCAGAATCATAACATCCTCCAAACTAAAAGTTTCATCTCAGACACTTCGCCCCTCCCCTTTCCTTGAGGCAACATCATGACACCATTGACTCATGTTCAGATTTATAAACAGAAGTAAACTATTACTACATTTGTTTTCCATATCTAAATATCCAGCTGAAAATAAGGCCTTTGATGTCTGTTGCCAGCAGTGCGCTTGACGCCTGCCTTTTGACTTTTTTTCATGCTCTCATTCTAAAGTGGATTCCCTTTCAGCTGTCAACAATTTTCAAACTGCAACTATCAGTAGCTTGGATGGTTGGATTTTCAGACATATCAGAAGGCCACTTTCTTAATAAACAAAAGCATAGCAGAGCAGTAGATACATACCATAAATACTACTTGCTTGACTCTCAGTTCTCTGTACAGGTGAAAGGGAATGCTTTCGTTTTCATTACGCCCAATCACCTTCCAACATATCCCCTCAGCATGGGCAATACCTTTGCTAGTTCTTCAGGAAAAAGAAAATATATCATAAAAAAAACCCCAACAACCAAATAACAGGGAAAAAGAACTAGTGATGACAAATACAGTATTTTAAAAACAAACTCAAGTGTCACATGGAACAGGAAAAGAAACATATTCTTCATTTGCCCTATTCTTTAAAGTTTCAGTGAGATGGAACCTCTTAGAGAACTGGACCACAAGTAGGAAAAAGAGGCACCTGCAACGATCACTAAGATAAACAAGCAAAGCGTTCAGTTGCACACAGACATTTCTGTCTTTGTAGCAATACAGAAATAGACCATAAAAAGCCAGCAAGGGAGCACTCAGGCTGCAACCCTCTCAAACATTACTGAGTTTCGACAGCTTCTGCTCCTTATATAGAAACCCAATTGTTTTCATCACACATACACTCCCCATGTTTTAGAAATGCTTGTAAATAATATGCACTCCAAAACTGTACTGAGTTAGAACATTTGATAGAGTAGATGATGTTTGTATTGTATACCACTACAATAGTTTTCCAAATGGGATGCTGAGGTGCAAGAGCAGTGAGGGCAATGCAAGATGGGCAGGGAGTTGAGAAAGAGTCAAAAGAAGTATTTTAAATATGTGAAGTAATGGGTAGGAGTGATATTATGCATATGTAAGTGCGAGTGTCTTAGGTTCCAATAGCTCCTAATGAACAGAGATGAACAAACACTATGAAACAAGTGTAGAAGTCTTTATTTTAATAATAAAAAAAAAATTCCTAAGTTTTCTAAATGCTGTTGGACACACAGACTGGTAATGAATGAAATAATCTGTTGCTTGAAGCAATTAAATTTCTTTACTTGTCACTTCCTAAGATAAACTTAAAAATTCTGACATGGGCTTTGAATTCCTCAATGTAAATTAGTCCAGGAAACCAAAAAAACAGAGAAGCTTCTGTTGAATATCCTCCTTCTGAAAGGTGTCAGGAAAACATTTTTTTCCCCTCCTAAGGAAGAAGTCAGAAGCAGCATTAAGAATACGTAAGAGTTTACAGAAATAAACAGTGAAGTAACACCATAAAAGGCAGAAATGAGCCATAAAATTAAGAACTACAAAATGTGACATCTCGATGATGCCTCCCAAGTAATGATTAATATTTTCCTTGCCTCATATCTGTACAAGTTCTGGAAGCTGCTGTATGCCAGGCTAGAGCCTTCTTTCCGGAAAGAAATAAAAATCCCTGGATTTCTCGTTTAAAAGCCGTAAACCAGAGAAGCATGAAGGAGTTTAAGTGAGCCAACTCCTGTACTTTGTACACTGGGTGCAGAGGCTATCCTTAAGCTAGCTTGAATCTTGGAAGCTGCTTTCAAGTGTTAGCAGTTACATAGTGCTAGTCCTCTGGATTCTAGGAAGGGACATAATTCAAGAAACAGTTCTGCCTGACTGATTTCTGAATCACTAATTAAGATAGATTTTATTGAATACGTCCAAATACAGCGTTTTCTAGCAACATTCAAATCTGACAGGGGAGGGAAGTACTTTTAAACTGGAGTAAATACCATTAAAACCATCCTCATTCATAATGAAAGATGCTACTGTCTTACATGAGACCAACAGACATGAATTGCATTTTCTGTCAATGAACATCGTTTATCCTTTCCTTCAAGCATATTTTTCCACATTTTACTAAACAGTGTTTTGTACCACAAACGTAATTTTTCCAGTGCTCCCGTTCTCAGCTGTAGAATCAAAGTAACCTAACTTTAGCCAAGATTTCAAAACCGTTTATGGAAGCAACATTATTTTACTAAATATACCAAGATAAACACAATGTAAATTTCAATGTTAACAGCATGTGAAAGTGTCTTGAGTTCTAGAAATATTTTTAGAAGACCAGCCAATATTCCTTTAAATCAAGTGATTAGCGCCCCCCCCAGCCACCTAACGATCAACAACAATAAGCATCTTTAAGAACCTCTTGGCTCATCTGATTTTTCAGGACACTACCTAAGCTTAAATACTACTAAACCTACTACTCCCAATAAAGACTAATGAAAGAAATCTCGAAAGGGCCGTTACTTGCTTTCTTACACAGATACATTGCTGTACTTTTCACTATATAGAAAGATTAAGTAACTCTATACGCGTGTAAGGCATCTTTACACACTGATCTTCTACTGCATGCCTAGTATATCATATTTGGCTTTATTATTGCCCACCTGATGCTTATAGTCACTATAACGTTTAGGATCTGAATTACAGCAGAAGTAAAAGTGCTAGGATGTTAATTAGAGAGACAAAATTTTCTTATAATAGCTTTGAGTTCACATCTATTAGAAGACACCAATAGGGGTCCTTCACATGGTTAAAGTGCCTAAATTAAGTTCTTGCATGTGTGGCCTCTTTAATCCAGATTAATCACAGATAGTGAACGCATGCAGTGGAAGATCATGCACCTAGCTCACTCTCTGAACCGTTCTTTTGGTAGCTAGCAAATGAATGCTTTTGACAAGGACTTGCAGAACAGAAGTCCTCTTTAACCCATTCTCAATCAAGTACGTGTAAAATTACATAGTAAACAGCCATCTTCAATTTTCTAAAGGAGAACTGGTTGAGATAAGAGGTTAGGAAGGCACATCCAGTTAGACAGTGACCTATTACAGTACAGAGATACTTGACATGTGTTGTGTTTTTTTTTTTTTAAATACTATCAGAATCCATTAAAAAATAATATCTATTTTAACTGTATAAACCAAAAAAAAAAAAAATTAAAATGGTTACTTCTAAGCAATCTTCACTGGATTTTTCCACTACAGCCACTGGATGTCAGATCCTATAACACCCTTCCTCGTAGTTCACTTCTTAGATTTGGGACTACAGGTAGCATCTCTCTTCCATGCCTCGAAAACAAGGCAGTCAGCAGGCTCACCTGCAACACAAGAGATCCAGCTTTCCAGTCTGCTGTACCAGGGACTGAAGTGGAGATGACTCATGTTCAGGTTGACGCTGCTGGCTACTCTGTAAGAAGATGTCTAACATGCCTTTTTCTCCTCCCTGTATAACAAGAAATCCTCCTCTCCTCACTTGCTGCGTCCCACAGAAGACAAATTTCCCAGGTGTTGAAGCACCAAGAATCAGAAGATGTCTTAGCTGAAGGCACCACTCCAAAAACAACATGGTGTCCACAGAACACTCAACTGGGCTCTTTCCATGCTGCTATCCATCAAGTAACAACACCACCCAGTCACACAGAAAGCAAAGTGTAAAGTCTCACCCTGTAAGGCCGAGATCAGAGGCCGAGATCATTTTCTGCTGTATGTCAAACTGAACTGTGCTTTGCCCTCCTACTTCAATACTCGCATCCTCCATTTTTTTTTTTCCTCCCGCCAAGGACTCCATGTGTCTCATCCCTCCCGTGCAGTGCAAAAATAGCTGTTCCTCCCTAAGGACCATGTGCCCAAAAGTCTGCCTGCCTTTTCCAACTGTATCTTATGAAATTACAACTGGTCTAACAAAAACATTATGTCTCCCTATATAACTTGTTGTCACAGAGAAACAACATACCTACAAACACTACAGCTACCGTCCCTCTCTGCCTGCATTTTTCCTCCTTCCTCACTTTTTCCACAGAGAAAGAAGAAATAAGACATTCCACGGTATCCGGGTTTTAAATCTTTAGCTAGGATTTAAAGTCAGGGCTCAGACTGCTACCCAAAAAGCTGTCGCTTATTTGATTTACAGAGAAAGGACTGAAACTGCTCAGACTGCTAGCCAAAGGCCTTCTGCCCTCTGATACCTCAAACATACCCTGGCATTTTGGCACTAGCTAGATGTAGCGCCCACAGAAACATGGGACTGGAAAGAGTCACCTGGGCCAAAGTTCACATTTTTGATCAACCACAGACTATCACAGTAACAGTTCTGTAGTCCATCAAGATTTCCAGGATAACCAGCCTCCACTGTTTGTCTCATTTTGGACATGGGCACCACAGGATTGTGCACTGGCCTCTCTGTGACCAGCAGAGGACTAGCCTATAGTTTATAGAAAGACCAAAGCAATTATTCTCTGAAAAAGTTCGTTTAATCATAAAGCATTACCAACCTCTGTTTTCCATAGACACGACTGGAAGACATAGCTCGCCAACCGTCTCAGCAGTGAAGTGGCTCAGGTTTATGCACCCAGATTTTAAAAGCGTAGGTCCCCATCTTCTCCCAAGCGATCCTTTCCCTTCCCAGGGAGGAGAGCACCCTCCCGCAGAGCCAGGCTGGCTTTGTACCTGGCCACACAGGCCCCCGGTCAGGGCAAACCCTGTACGACCCTTCAGAAGAGGCGGGTGGCCAGCTCTGGCTCTGAGTAGGGTCTCTATCACCGCTACCAGGCGAGATTCACTCCAATGTGATTTTCATCCTGAACTCTCTCCTCAGCTTTCATCTGAAAGTCTCAGCCCTATCCCCAGGGCTAGAGTTTCTGCTGTGATCACAGAAGGTCAAAAATGCCTCACCTCATCCGAGGAGGTAGTGGCCACGCATCAAAAGCTAGTTTTCCTGTTAATACACACTATGGGATGTATTCCTGAGTTTGGGTCATCTGTGCAGGATTTCCAGACTCAGAACGTGAACTGGTGCAACACGTATAAGCCACAAGCTTCGAGTTTTAATTCGGACAGAGGACAAGCAGTGAGTTTAAGCTTCTTTTGGATGCTTTAACAAGTCAACTTACATTCGTCCACCCATACATTGTCTGGCATCTTTCTCCTTTGCTGCAGGACAGTCGTAACTACCTAGAAACCTTAGGTCCTTATACTGATTTTAATTAAGTATGTCTATAAACTGATTTATAAGATTACAGACAGCATGTGAATATCCAGGAAAGTCCTTAGGAAACATATAGTAAAGTAAGAGAATTCACAAACAAAAACACACCTGGAAAAAGCTAGATAAAAATGTTTTGGCAGTTCCCCAACAATTTCTTTTACTGGTAGCAATCAACAACTACCACAGACTGATTTGTCATCTGCTACTTTCAAAAATCACGAGGCCAATCCATTAGCCCCAAATACCACCTTAAGCAAAAACTCCATTCAAATCAAGCTTCCAGAAACACTGAGCTAGGAAATGTACCCTTCTCCACTCTGCTAAGTAAAAGGTAACACACACACTACAGAAAGTTTATGCTTCAGAGTAATGACATGACAAAATCAAGTACTTGGTAGTTATAGCTATTCTTGATTAGTCCGGAAGCAATATGCAAATTAACACACTTTAATTTGGTACAATGTCATTTCAATCAGCTAGGCATAACTGAGTCAATATGCAATCAGGAATCCTCATAAACAGAAGTTTCATCATCCAAGTTAGACCAGCACAGTCCTTTGCTTGACGTAAGTACACTTCAGCCTGCACAGCAGCTACTGGTTTTATATATAAAATAACCTAAAGAGCAGCAAGCCCTGTACGTCCTACTCACCCACTAGGGAAGAATCAGACCAGCAGAGAACTGACAGCAGTCAACATATTTAGTAACTGAAACCTGGTTCTGTCCTCCTACTTCTGCCATGCTTCCTATCCTCACCATCACGTGAAAGATGTCAACATCTAGTGTTGCCAGGTTTGCTCCATCTTTATCACTATTTCAATTCTATTTTCATTTAAGTTTTTACTTCGATACACCCCCTAGGTGAAAACGTACCCAATGGACACCTTTAGGGAAGATTTTCAGGACTATCTACCACCCAGCAGCTCACACCTACAACAGCAGAACTGGGTGAGAAGTACACCACCTATGCCTTTGAATTGGCTTGAGGATGTGCTGATGATCATCATATTACTTAAAGTATTTGTTTCAAGTATATTTAATCAGTGAGGTGTGAGCCTTAATTTTTGCTTTGCATTTCATTTTCTACCAATTGTCTTATATTTTCCTGCAGGGGCTTAGAGAAGATACGTTAAGAGTACGCACAGTTCAGTACACAAGAGAGTTTTGAGGGAAAAAGGAAGACTTCCAAGTTTGCTCCCTCTGCAGCAATGGCTTTTAATGGTCTATTAGCTACACTTAATGCAACTGTGAAAAGCAAGATTTTTTTGTTATTATGCTTACACTGGCCATAGAAGTATCAGGATCTCCACTGAAAAAAATATTCAGATGGGTGAAAGACATAACACTGAAAGGAGAACCCTGTGCAACTTGAACAGCAGAAAGTGGTCCAGCCACTCCAGTGAAGCTATGACGACTGTCTCCAACTGCACAAGTCTGTCCACCAATGTAATGAGTTTGCTGTACTGAGACAGCCTCCGGGGTATCTAACTTTCAAATGTTAGATAAAAGTTGGAAACAAGGAGCAGAACAGTGTTACCACCCTGCTAGTTCTCCAAAGACCAATTAGTAGGTGGTCCCACAGGCCATAATTAAAAACCTTCTGCTTTGGAACCGAACACCTCTAGGAACTAGTTAACTCGGCAAGATTTGTGAAGAGTAGAATGAATGAATGAAGTCTAAGACACTCAGTTCCACATAAGCATAATTAATGTATCCAACTACCATGCATAAGACTGACATTATCTTGGAAAAACTCCAAGGGTCACAGGCATCGTACAGGAAAGGAAGCTACAGAAGGAGCTACTGTATTTGCTTAATAAATCTACGGCACAGACTGCTGTCAGTAGATTTTGTTCCAAGAAACTATACAAACAAAACAGTCTTTACAGACAGAAGAGAGGGAAGGGGGTGGGAGAGAGGCGAGAAGGATTTGATCTCATGATCTCTAGCAAAGTTGAACAGCTGAAACATTCACGGAAAATGTCTGTGGAACTCATGAATTTTCTGAATTATTGTGACAAACTTCAATTTCACAACTTAAAGAAGTGGTCTTCATCTCCTTTAAGAAACCGAGAGAGTGCCACAGCTTGTTGTTTGAACATGAGGCTGTAATTAAACAGATGACTTGGTTTTTGTTGAGCCATTTGCATTCTTTGATAATTTTCCATCTTTTTCCAAGACGGGAGTCATTCACAGATTGTCTATAATAGCTTTTCTAACAGAATAAATGCATCAAATTTTACACAATCCCCTTTCACATAAGATCACTGGAGAATCCTAAATATACATGGAAGTTTGATTTTTCACATTATCCTCTCAAATCACTGTGGTTTAACTAGTAGAGTTAAACTGCACTCTCTCTGCACAGAAACATAAATGTTAACCATATAAAAGATGTCTTTATCATAAATTCTCCTAAATTTAAGATTATATACACCGCAAATGTAAGGATGACTTAACATTACACAGAAATAATCTTTCTTCATTCAGCTTTGGGAACAGAAAAAATGCGAAAGGGTAACCAGTTCTTCTTATATGCCTCAGCTATGCTGCCTTTCAGTTAAATTGGATTAATATACCACAAAAGGCGTTACTTTCATATCAGACTGTCTGTAAAGTAATCACTGAAACAGAGCATTAAGTAAAATACATACGAACAGGATCTCACTACTAGCTCTCTCAAAGTTGTCCTGAGGAAACATTTCAAACAGGACTCTCAGACAGTTTAGTAGATGACAAAATTCACTGTACTGCCATTTATTAATTAAGGCTTATTTTAGAGAATTAAGCTCACATATGAGTGTCTCTTGTAACTTGGAAACTCCTTGCAACTAGGCCTTGGCCTGTGATTCTGGTGCTCATTACCCTCCAGGCTTAATTGTTTTGCAGAAATACTTTTTTCCTTCACTTGTTACCGGTAAAGAAGCTTGGTATTAGTACCCTGTTATTTTTCTGTTCTCTGTAACAAGAAATTTGCCTTCAGCGACTGCATCATACAACTCTGAATTGCTAAGAGTTACTAAAAGAGGTGGCAGCAATCAGTAATCATAGCTTTATATATAGATAGGTAGATATGTGTGTATATACGTATGTATATATTTTTATATATGCATATACACATACAAAATACACATATACATACCAATTTTAAAAATACGGACCTTACAAACACCACCAAAAATCCCACTTCATAAACAAAAAGTTTTTCCCCCAGTTTCCCCCTCTCCACATCTACCACAATACACTTAAAGCATCTGTAGACGCTCCTTCAACACATTACCCTGACCCACTTCACTGCGGAAAGCTAGTGAAACAGGCTCCAAATATTTCATTCTGCAGCTGGTCTTTAAGCCCTAATAACCGAGGGAGGTTGAAGTCACTCTCTAATCTGCTAATGTGTAAGAATCAACAGAGCTCCCCTTTGAGCAGCCAGCCTACGCCGGAGCACAGAACAGATTGTGTCAATGACAGCTGCTTTCTGGCGGAACAGGCAGGCTCCCTACCAAGAAAGGGAGGCAGGAAGCATCACTCAGTTGTGGAAGAGGTTGCCAGCTTAAAAACAAAACAAAAAAAAAATAAAAAAAATCATACAGACATTTGAATAAGATCTGCGCAGCTCTAAAGAGAGCCTTAAATGTATATACTCTGCTGCCATCTCCCCTTCCCCTCTCCTCTCTTGCTCGCCTTCAGTAGGATGCAAGTTTCCCACCACGAGGACTCTTTGCTTATGTTCCTGAATGATGCTTAAGATATTATAGCTGCTTTACAAAGACAAGTAATAAAGTATCGTCAAGCTCTCTAACCAGTTAAACCAGGTTTGAAATTAAACATGTGATACAGAGACTCACTTTTCTTTAAAAAGCATTAGACGTAAGAAAATGAACTGTAGCCTGCTGACTGATGACAGGTATCACCGTGTGCGTATACACACATACAACCACATGGAAGCACGTTCCTTGCAATCATGTCAGCCATGCAGACACTAGGCATGTAATAAAAAGGAGTTTCATATCTCCATGTTCTGCCCAGTTTGTACAAGTATGATTTTAATTTGGAAGTAGCCACTAAATACGGCTTAAGACCGGTCACAGTTTAATTCGAGTAAGAGGTTTCTGAACTTACATAACCTTTTTCTATGGGTGTCTGTAGTGTTCTGCAGCACAACATTAGAATTTTTTTTTTTTAAGCACTACATTTTTGAAGATAAGTTGCTGGAATTACACTTTTGTACTTCTGGGTGTATTATGTTCCAAGATGAGGGGGAAAAAAAAAAAATTCAGCCCAAGTACCTTTCCCACCTCTGTTAAAGAAATAGAAACAAAATCTCCAAGAAAAACTTGGCAACAAATCAGCAACTGATTTTTTTAAAGGACCATTTAGGTATTATGGCTGCAACAATTGACAAATTTGCATTCACATACTTTAGCTGTATGATTTAAGCTCTTGTTAGCTAGATTTCAGTCCTGATTAAAACCTTTGTCAATACGTTAGACATAAAGCAGGCTGCAACTAACTGCTATGTCAAATCCACATTTATGTGCAAGCAGTCAACATACCGACCAAAGGCTTTTAACGAAAGGATTTTTACTAGTTAGCTTCAGCATGGCAAAGAAAGGACTGGAAAAGGGTATGGGATTAAGCAATTGTAGAGGAAATGGACTATCCAGGTTGATTGTTCTTTTGAAAGAACATCTCATAAATCAGACTCAAACCAGTCCTAATACTGTATGGTCAGTGGAGAATGTTTAATTGCAGACTGGAATCTTTCAAGAAATCAAAAATGGCAAAATGGGTGTAACGTAAATATACCAGACATTAACAGATCAATTTGGGGATGAAAGAAAAGTCCCAGCCCCTAAGAATAAACACACCTACAAACAGATCCGGTAATAGGAAGAGTTTTGCAATACAAGATAATACTAATAAAACAGGAAAGACAGTTACAAAATTCCTTCTTGTAAGCGTCCTGATTACATCATGAATTTAAGACTATAAATTATTGTCATTACTACTTCCTCTAGCGCTTTACATTCTGTTTACCAAACAGAAATAGCATGCAAAGAGTTTGTAACAGGCATCCCATTTTGCTCAGAGGCAGCAGTGTCCCACTTGGCCACCGCCAGACACATGCCAGCAGTGGGACACCTCCGTGGGGACGATGCTCCAGCCCACAGGACAGCTACGGAGCTGAGGCACAGCTGAGGCATATGAAGGGAGCTGTGTAACCAAAAGCTGCTGCTGCTTCTTTTGAGATGTTAGTGGTTGGACAGACATTTTCCATCGTAGCTACATGCTGCTCTTCTAGTTTTGCATCTGTGTTCATGAATACACTGCAACTCAGTGCCAAATTACAACTGATCTCAGAAATACTACTCTCTAGACAGATAGCAAGGACTTTTCAAGCTGGTCTCTGTTCAGGATCAGGCTAGTTTAGTTACTGTCCTTAATTCAGGGTCTCTGTAACGCAAGCCCATGTGAATCAAAACCTAAACACTAAGGTATTGAACTTGCAGGACAGTGGTGCTTAATAGCTTACAGAAGAGAAGAACATGTATCTCTGAACGATTGCAAAACAAGAGGGAGAAAACAGTCTAAAAGTGACTTTGCTATATTTAGGAATAGCACAATCAATACAATACAGACATCAACACCGCAAATATAACTCGGGTCAGTTGACAATGCCTGAAGCCAATACATCTGCAGGGGAAAAAAAAAAGTAGTAAATAAATAAATAAATAGATAAATCAGTTTGATAGCATAAGGGGAAAAAATTCCAATAAAAGGATTTGCCAAGCACAAAAGAAATGCTTTTTTCCTTTCCTTCTTTTGGGAGAATTTACCAAATCTAGTCTATAGGAGTTTAGCAATCTCTCAGCTGTTCTTCACATGTTTACTTTAATTTAGTGTTAATTAACATGAGATTGTTGAGCAGTCAAAAACATCAAGGTGATACCACACACAGACTCAAAATGACAGCAAAAAAATAGCGGCAACCCAACAACCTCTACTGACAAAATAACTCTGACTTTGCAGCTCAGAGGGAAATGTTGCATTATAATCTGGACGCAATCAAATCTCTGGTGGGTTTGTAAATCATTGCTAAGAATAATCTGTCTGGTTGTTTACACTATTTAAAAGAATACTGATGTCGACACCCAAAGTCTGATTTCCATGTTGGTCTAAACTCTTGCATCTGTAACTATTTGCAGGCAAAATTTTGTCATCTCTATTAGTCGGACGTTCTGGAATAGGCAAACATTGTCGTTACTAGGTCTCCACAAATCATAAGTGATAACTCCCATGTAGAAAAGTCCGCAAAAGAAATTGAAAAGATAAAACAAAAAACTCAACCAAAACTTCTACCACCAGACTGAAAGACTGGATGACTGGAAACAATACTGTGGGATTTTACATTTACTCTGTTATTGACTTCTGCATCATATACGTTCCACTCACAATGAAAAATTCTTTACGTTTACACGGCCATGAAAACAAGTAGATTTGACTACTTATGGAAAGCAACAGTTTGGGTGTGGGGTTTTCTTTTTTTTAAACTAAAAAGTTATTATACAGAATTAATCTTTATCAGCTAGTTTTAATATGTGCAATTGTAGCCACTGGAAGGGAAGAGAGGAGAAACAACAGTCAAGTGCATCTGTTTCCAAATATTTGATTGGATATGGTTCAAACAGTCTGCAGCCCAACCCTTACAAGAAGAGGTGCTCTTATTAAATAATACAAGTTCTTTGTATATGCTCTTGCACCTGCTCTTTTCAGTGGAAAACACATTTATACTGTTCTTCCCTCCTACGATGTTTCTGAGCCATAGCAGCTAAAAGCAAGGAACCGAGAATTGGTGCTCCAGAACGCAACGCTCAAAGCCATCGGTGTGGGTGGTTTGAAGTGACTAATTTACTGCATTTAAAATGAATAATTGTACTTACATGCCCTGAGTTAGTAGGTACACATTTTTGTTGTTGCTGACATTACATCTGAGCTACTTTAAACTGATTTAGCTATAATTTATTTCTGCATGGATATAGATAGACATTCTTTTATAGCCACCAGATTAAGCTTCAAAGTTTAAAGCAACATGCTTTTTGAATCTCAGTGGTTTTTGATTAAGATTTGAAAAATATACCATTTGTAGCCTCCACCTCCTCTCATCCATGACACTGTGTTCAAATAGCTAGAAGTCACCCACATTGCTTCCTTGTATTTCTCACTTTTTGAACTATGGTAGTATCAGCAGAATACCAGAGAATACAAGTATTTTCAAATGCTCAGAAGTACGCGCTTCTCGAGAGCCCTTATCAGTAATCTAGCTCTGCTCCCACTGAAATTAGCAGGGCTTTTATTACTTTCTTGAAAAAAAAAATAAAAATCCATGGGTCAACTCAGGAAACGTTACACACTTTGGCAAAACTACTTTTAACAGAGAGAGTACAAAGTTTTCCTCTGACCTGAGAGACCAGTTAAGAGCTTCACCTAATCTCTCCCTGAAGCTGTTTCTGTTTTTACTTATTCCAAACGTTACCCAAAAGTTCTGACATCACCCACGTGCCATAACCACTCTCCTCCTACGGCAGGGAAAGAAGAATGTTCTCCTTCAGTGAGGAATTACCAAGATGAAAGACTGATGAGCTTTTTAAATGTGAAGCATTACCTGATGAGGGTTCTAAGCCCCAGAACTACAAAAATGATAATTCAAGACAAATTTCTGAGTTATAGCGTTTGTTAATTTTAAGCATAATTGACTTGTGCAGCTCATCTGGCCTAAGAAGCCACAATACAACACGTTCTAGCATGCAGCGATACAGAGTTGCAGCTGCATACCACAAAGGGACCCCAAAGGTAAGAAAATAACATACAAAGTTATTTTTAAATCCATTTCAGAGAAACTGTTTGAGGACATAGGTAAGAGGGTGTTTGTATTCGTTTTAATGGTTCCTCACATAAAAGAACAATTTTTTTTTTTTTTAAACAGTTTTGTTTGTTTATTTGTTTCGTACAGAGAATTCCTGGAGGGGAGACTAACATTTATAGCAATGCTAGTCAAAGCATTCTGTCTCCATTCCCAAGATCATCCCTCCAACTAAGGAAAGGAAGAAACAAAAAGCCGCCTCTGCCAAAACCAGACCAAGTCATTTCTATTGTTGACTTCTTTTGAAGTCAACGATACTGAAGCCTAGGGCAAATGCTAACCAACCAGGTCCCGCATTTTAATTTTCCAAATAGCTATCCACACAAGGTCTTGAGCTTTACAAACAACTAAATCAGCCTTTAAAGAGAGAGCTTGTTTTAAACTGATCCAACTAAACTATGAACGTGATCAAGTATTACTCAAGTGCTGCCTTTCAAAACGCAACAGTTGAAACTTTCAATTCAGATTGGGAAGAGCAAGACTTACTCTTGCTCTAGGTGAGGCCCCAGGCAGTAATGCTTATTTTTTCCTCCACTTTATTTTATAAGTGCACCTGAGGATCACCTTGACTGGATCAGTAATTACAAACTATGAAAATCAATCAGTTCCCATCATCACAACACACAACAACAAACACTAGAAATACGCACATAAAGCACACACATTGTTCCCTTCAAAGTGAGGGTCCCTAGTTATATGCAATACAGCTCCTATCCATCGTAGCAGCTTATGAGCACAACAGGCGCTTAAAGCTGAAAATGTTCTTACCCCAAAGAAGTAGCCTGGTACTAAACAAGGCAGCAGATACTTTGTGCTATTGATTTGGCAGAGCAATCCTCTCAGAAGCATTCATACAGTGGTTTTGTTTTCAAAGTTTGAGGAAGAGAAATTTGATTTTCATAGGCCATAAACATTTATTAGGTTTCTAATTCTAGGACTCAACCCCCTTCCCTGCTCCCTTTAGAGCTTTTTCAAAATGGAAAGGGCTGGCTGCAACCTTCTTTGCAGAAACTTTCTAATGGAAACACCAGCTTCCTTGTACACCCACTCAGATGTATACAGGCAGCGTCAATTTGTCATACAGGAATTTCACAGCATCCCAGACTTCTTTTCCCATTTCCCTCAAGCACACTAGTTAATTTTATTCTGTGTTCTTAAAATTTGTTACATTCATGTATTTCAGTATTTCATTTAGCTTCAAGTGTCTAAAGCACTGTCGTTTTGTTGACAACTGCATATGAAAGAATTCCTTCGGCTATTTTTGGAGTAACCAGAGATATGGAAAATTAAAAAGCCTGCTTTTGGGGTTGCATGAAATTTACCCTACCCTTTTTCAGATGAATTTAAGATAGTGGAAATAAACTAGATACCTTACTGGTTTATTCCCAAATAGGAAAGGATCAGTCACTGCAAAAAACTTTCTACCACTTACTGTACAGTTGGCAGGACCTACTGACTCCCGATTAATCCTATTTAATACAGAAGTGTATACGCTTTACAATGGAAAAAATAGATTTAAAAAATAATATTTAAATATCCCCCTACACACATACCAACAGCAAAGAACATAGTTTAGCTGAGCCACATTGGTAAAATTAGGTAGACAATTTTGCTGCATTGTTTGTTTTTTTTTTAGTTATTTGCCCATAAGAGCTTAACTTCCTTAAAATATATTTACATTTTTCCCCAAAAAAAGTTCAACCCACTCACACTGAATGATTTTTACTGCTCGCACACAAAGAAAAGGTATCTGGAAGTAGTATGCTTCCTGGCATACAGATACCTTGGAAATCAAATCGAAGCGAGATCTGGCATTTGTGTGTATATATATAGAGAGAGAGTGGCTATTACTCACACCTTGCTATGATAATATGACTTGGCAAATACAGAGAGTCAAATGCCTTCCCCCTCCTACCCTCCATATTGTACTGCTATAATCGGTCACCAGCGATTTGATACAGAGAAGGTCTGCACGTAGGGGCTCAGCTGGCGTGTGTCCAGGGAAGGTCTGAGGAGGCAGAACTTCGCAAGAGTCGCTGCGAGATGCACGCAGTTGGAAGAAAGCCCGCGAGACTGCAGATTAACAGTCTACAAACAAAAAAAACCAACAAAACCCCACCCAGACTGTGTTGGCCAGCTGAAAAGCTCATCCCCAGATTTTGAGCCAGTTTGTCAGACACTAGACCTGGTAGCGTCCCAGACTAGCGGCACAGCCCCGTTTCCCAGGCTGCTTAGATAACAACTGCGCGGCTAACAAGATGGACCGTGAGAAGTTATTTTAAGTTGCAATTACTAGTTCATATCTTATCAGAAGAGATGGATGCGCACAATCGTTGCTGCTAATAGCTTCCCTTCCTCTTCTGAAAGAGCAACAAGAATTTTATTCATGGCAACTAAAGATAGAGTAAATAGCAGCAGGTGAAGGGTTGGGTGGACTCTGCTGCTGCAGCCACCCCAGTGAACTCCAGTACCTCCCACTCTTCTTGCAGGCAGTCCCGCTGAAACAGGTTTGAAATACACTTCTCTTTCTTGTAGAAGTGCTTAGCCAGCCCTCTTTCTTACAGTGACAAAGGATCCAACTAAACCACCATGTGGTGGCTGTACCCAAAGACGCAGCCTGCACGAGCAGCCCTCTCTCTTTAGCTGCGGGCCGGGTAGTCCCAACTGCACGCAGAGGGTGGCAAAGGACTTCGGACTTTCAAAGCAATCACTGAGCGGCAGGGAGAAGTGTTAGAAATCACAGCTAGAAGGAAAAGTGGCACCTCTGCACATCGGGCGAAGTAGAGCTTCAGAGGGGATTAGTAGCAGGATGACAGAGAGCAAGGTTTGCTCCATTTGCTATACACAAACTAAATTCAATATGAGAACAAACATCAACATTGGATCCAATATTAAAAGTCACTGCCATAGCACAGAATACTCTTCAGCAGGTTAGGTTAAGTGTTGAAGGACAGCCTGACTTTGCTACAAGTTCATCTGAGGTCATAAGGTTGAACGAGGTAGTTGGACATAAATAAGCAAAAATGGTTTTACTTGCATGACTCTTTACACAGCTACACCTCGGCAATGGATTTCTCTTAGATCAGTCACGCGGCTGCTACTAACAGCAAAGACTGGTCATCATAAGTTTTATGCTCCCATACTGGTGGCACATAGAGTTTAGAAACAATGGTCCCATCAATCCTCCAGACCCACTACTGGCTACGAAATACAGTATTTTCCATCAAGTATTTAATGAAATTAATTTTAATAGGATTTTATAGACCAGCTGCAATCAGTTACTGCGGCCTTTTGGACTACTGCGGCTTTCAGTTATGTTATTTTATTTATGATTAGAAAACCCCACATGTTGTAAAGAGGCACATATGGTACACAACCACCATTGAGAGGTAAAGAACTGGGTACTTTCCAGCTTTCTAAAACAGGTTCTGGAACATTTTCTTATAGTTTTGGTAACAAATTGTTGAAGAAGCTAATGTGAGGCTTTGTCTTTCTCTAATACTTACATTATAATCTGTCCTCCCTCTCCCTGAAAGGAAAAACTCACCAAATGGTTGCAGGATTTTTTTTTTTTTCTGGCAATAAGATGCTGCTCTAAGACTGTGCCACACACAAACTGGATGAGCAGCCAACTGCTGAGTGGGAGGCTCATTAAAAAGAGCCATTTGCTTGCCATATGTCTCTTTCTTCTAGACAGACTAATTCCAGTCATTAGAGTTTTAACCAGAAATGCAGATTAACAAAGCGACTTTTTGTTAAAATGGTACCAGAAATTTTCCTAAGCATCAGAGTACGGAGAACTACTCGGTGCTTGGAGTGAGTTGCTGGTTAGGAACAAGAGTCCTGATCCCGAAGCGGGACTGGCAGAGCACCTCACCCTTGCAAGGCTGGCATTTCCCAACCTCCCGTAGGGGAGCCCCAGTCCCACCACCTCTTCCTGCCCTCCACCGCCACCCAGGCTGCTGCTGCTATTGTCTCCTGCTTCCCCCCTCCACCACCATCTCCCCCTCATTCCTCTCCCTCCCAACTACCACCCTAACACTTCCCCTGCTCATTCCCACACCCAGCAGGATGACCACCGGAGTATAAGCAGAGAAGACCAGATGAGCTTGTCTGCCATTGAGAAGTCTGTTCGCTGTGCTCCCAGCTTGGGAAGGCAGCACAAGCACATCTGCTCCCAACCATCTACCTAGAACAGGTCTTGCAGACCTCCAGGTCCATGCTGTGTATCTTTAGCGGCATGGGTACTACCCACATCAGTAGACAAACACAGGTAACCCACAGGCTTCCACAGACTTCCTCCAATGGGGTAGTGGTCAGTCAGCAGGAATCAAATTGACAAAAAAACAACCAATCAACCAACAAGCCCCAACCCCTTAGGATTTCAAGTGCATCCCTCAGCCCCTTTTTTAGAACCAGATAAAGCAGTTTTTCAGATAGGAACATATGCACGCTGGATCTTCTTATAAATGTCAGTCTCTCTTCTATTTACACAGTGTTTTAAGACACTACCAGTCTGAAGTCAAATTCAAGTTATCCATTAATTTTAATTAGCAAGTTTGTCTAAATTCACTTGTTATGATTCTCTAGCAACTGTCCTCATGAAGGATCTGGAAGCACTTCACAGGAAAAAAACGATACCATGAACAGTTAGAAGTAACGACCATTTCCCCCATCCAGCTTCCCAACAACATCTAGGGAAGGCTAAAGCTGATTTACTATCCCACTACAACTCTCATTCCTACTCAGAGTATTTCTCATCCCACACCTCAGGATATGCTGTAGCTCTTCCCTTATACAGACACTGAGGGATGCATCCTTCCCAGCAGCTGGTTCTGTGTTTCCAAGCCACACTCATAAGAATCTCTCAACTCAGCACTATTTTGTTTTTCTTCTTTCTTTTGGCGACGTCATTTGTGTAGCAAATGTCTTAATTCCCCACACACACTTTGAACCCTAGACATTAAATAAGCAGGGACAGAGGAGCTAAAGAACTGGGTTAGACAAACCACCCTGTCCATCCATCTCACCAAGGTTTCACTTGTCCCATCAAGCTTCACAGGAGTCCCACTTGGCCTACACAGCCTTTATTTTTTGAGTTTGGAAACGTAGAGGCCCATGCAGCTCTTTATCAGAGACAAGCTTTCCCTAATCAGTGATTCCTACTGAATATTCTTTCTCCTCCGTAGATACACATCTCGCACTTGCCTATGTTCAAAAGGTTATTAATGGTAAAATAAATAAATATAAGCAAATCCATTCTTCTGGCAGAAGACAACAAGTGCACGTCCCACCATTTTGAGGAAGACCTTCAGAAACCTTCAGATGTGATCATGCATCCTAATCACATGTCCCTCCTTCCTTTTTCATGCATGCATGCAGCCATCATAGCAAAACTAGGACCTTTCACAGGATGAGCTGGTCTACACCCACACACTAAAAGAGGGATCAGGTGAGCACCATGAAACAAGGCAACAAGGAACACGCACAGCTAGCTTTAATTATTTAAGCCACCCAAATGCAGCCAGCCAGCCTTGGCTGGCTATTCCCAGTCTACTGCAACACAGAATTCATGTGAGATGAACCGGAAAAGGTTGAACTGGTAACAAATATTTCAAGAGCATGCTGTGAAGGTGACTCCCACGAAAAACATAACCTTCTTAGCATTTAGATTTAAAAGGTCCATCTTACTGTACATAGGCAGGCTATCAAGCATCCAAGATGACAGTAGCATCTGTCAGTGTTGTAGGTTTTGTGACAGGTGGCTCATCAGCCAGGCGTTCCTAGTTTGAGGACACCCCTGAAAGTCCCCATACAGTATATACATGTACACTGTATTTCCTTCGTTGCCCCTGCTCTGCCTGTCTTTGGGATCAAACTGGGTGCTCTGGTTCAAGAGGAGCTGACTCTCACCTGCAGTAAAGGGAACGAGTGGAAGAAACGGAGCTTCACATCTGTACATAAAGCTGTGAGGAAAATAAGTACAGGCTTCAGTTTCCCACTAATGCTTAGGTCCTTCAGAATGAGAAGTTAAATACCCATGTTTCTTCCATCCAGTTAATAATGGTCACCTTTGCTATTAGTGTTAATAGCTTCCCCCACACACGCACTGAAACAAGTTAATCTCTGCCAACTGAGAACAGAAAATCTCTGCACAACAGCTCACGACAGAAAAAAAAAAAGCCAGTTTTTCCACTCCTCGAAGTTTCAAAGCTCACAGAAGTGCCTTTCCCTGACACAGCAGAATTACTGTCTTGGATCACAGGCTAAATTAAACATACAAATTACATTCTCCATATAAACAGAGTTATACGTGGCTTAAATAGCACGGTTTTATTTTCCTATTGGCACCAATTGGTACAGTAGTGCAGTCGAAGCTTAAGACATCCGTGATGTCAGTTGCTTTAATAGGCATCACTGACGTGACTGGCTCTCGTTCCCAGACGTGAAGTGTGCTGGTTTCCATGGGGAGGATGCTGACCGAAGAATTCCTACCGCACTTCCTATCGGTTTTTTTTGAGCAGCAAACACTGGCTCCAAGGGCAAAAAAAAAAACAAAACACAACCAACAAAAAAACAACAAACAGAAATACAACAAAAAGTCCGTTTGGGCATCCAAAAATTCACAAGGTGACATCATCCTATGTGACAGATTTCTCTGCAGCTCCCTCCCCAAACACACACGACCTATCAAAACGCCTGCTCTACATTCCTGCCAGCTGGGTTGTGTATTTACAGAAGGGAAAGACATTCATAATTTTTGCCTTGCTTGTTTGCCATGTGAGCTCAGTTGTAATAGTTCCCCCTCCAGCCCCAAGAAGCAAAAGGGACAGTCAGTCTAAAAGAGATTTCTTAGACTAATCATAGGAAGCTCATGGCAATTTCTTCCTTCTCAAATTCCCATGTAGATTTAGACCACGTAACAAGTCAGAATATTGGCAAACGAAAAAGAGGGGATGAACTCAAGACAAACTGAAACCAAAGGCAGAAGAGACAGCCAAATGTTAAAAAAAAGAAAAAGAAAAAGTATGCAGTAAACCATACCCAAATCCCCTAAGCATTAAGGGCTGTACTTCTCTGGAAAAATCTTTATCTGCTACCAACATGTACTGCAATCCAGGAAAGAGCAAGAATCATGGGATAGTCCAACTGGTGACTGCATCATTCTTTGTAAAGATTTCCTAGCAGTGACACATGCTTGCTTTCTTCTGCACCTGCTACTCTGTTCATACGAAAAACTAAAGCCCAACTTCATGCACCAGAGTTAAGTAAGAGATTAACAAAAGGCATCATTATCCATATGAATTATCAACTCAAAACATACCACTTTTCAGCTCCAACAGATTTTTATAAAAATTCTTCCTCAAGGTTTGTACAGAAGGGAAAGCATATATTTTTTTACTGATTAAACAGTGACCATGGCCTTTACAACTACTTTCTCTTTATTCTCTTCTCCCACCAAGGGTCAACTTCAAGGCCAGATGGGTGGTGTTAAATGTGTAAAATTCCAAAATTCCTACTTTAGGAAAACAGGTGTGAAGTTCCAGACTTGCAGTTACAGACTATTGGCTAACAAACTCTCTTTGACCTTCTAACTACCCTTAAAGTTTTTTAACTGTATGGTTTTCTACATGCTTGAACATCTACTTAAGGGTAGCAAAGGGTGAAGCAGCTTCACGCTTAATTCATGGCTTGTTCAGTGCCTAGAAACAGGCAGCTCATCCCTACCCCAACCTCTCTGGCAGGAGCTTACCAACTGGGTTGGCTGTAGTGTTCACGCATCTCCTACTTTTTAAATCCTTAAGTTACACATCATGAAAGAGGAAAACAGCTTCCCCTTGGGGAACTCGGGAGCCACATTCCCAATTTCCTTGTAGCTAGTACTTAGGGCAGCCTCAAGTGGTCGGAAACGTGGGATGGGACCAGAACCTCAAGTGCAGCCCTAAATACACCTCAAATTCCCGGTGGGGGTCAGCCTTTTCCTCTCAGCTTCCTAGTGGTTAAGTTAGGCAGCTTTTAAGACCCTTCTCCCAAGCACTTAAGTCTTTCTAGCGTCATGCAAATGAGCCCAGCGCTCCACTGTACCAGCCAAGAGCTAAGGCAAAGTAATTCAAGCAATGCCAAGCAAATCCTGTGTGATTTAGCCCATCTCCCAGCCTTCTGGGAGCCAGTTTCCTGACTGCTATTCAACCCTTCCCTCAACTGCAATCTTTCAAGAAGTATTCCTCCCCCGTTAATTTCTTTTGTACAAGCCTCTAGAGTTTTTTGTTCCCCTAATTGATGCAACTCCAATCAGCTTCTTTGCTGCCCGCAGAGGTCTGAAACAAGCAAAGAAAACAAACAACCCCCCCACCACCACCACCTTACAGTGAATAAGGCCACAGCTGAATTTCAGCAAGTTGCAAGTTGGCCGACTTAAGAGCAATAGCCAAGAACTGTAGAAGTCTGAGAGGAACGTGTGATGCTTCAAATCATCAGTTGTAAAAGCTGCAAGTTTCCCTTTCCCTTCTCACAAATAAAACACAGAAAGTTCAATGCCGAGGTAAATTCGTTTGTTTTTTGTTTTTTTTTTTTTTTTTTTAAATGAGGGTAAGATTATACTCGTACTTAAGTCAAAGTAGGGGAGAGTAAGACACCTATATCTAAAAGCATACGCCTCTTTCCACCTAGTACCTCACTGAGATAGTATTGAAAAATATCATTATCATAACAAGCTTTTATTTCTTTTAAGGCACCAAGCAAAGCTCATGAAACCAAACAAGTTTTATAGTACAAACTGGTGTCTACAAACAACAAACTCGTATTCCAGCAAGAGGGAAAACGCAGGTATTTTCTTTCCATTAACTTCCGGGACATAATCGGACTCTTCCTCCATTACTTGGAACAATACCACCCTGCGAACTAACCCTACTCTTCTCGTTACATCAAAGAGCAGCAGCCTTTGAGAGCATCTGTTCGAGAGCTTGCTGCTTTGAGAGCTACATCAGTTTTAGACATTTCATCTGGGCCAGGAAGCTAAACTGGAAGGTGGATGGGAACTAAAACAGAGTTGAATGGGGTTTCAGCAGAAGGCTGAACACAAACTTTGATATATCCAGACGCCAACCTGAACGTCAAGCAAATTCTACGAATTCTGTAGGTGGCTCCAGAAATCTCTCACAGACATGAGACTGTATATATACAAAGAGAGAAGCAGACTCATGATCCACTGCTTTTAATTTATGAGGAAGAGAACTTTAAGGAAACTAGACACTGCAAAAAAGTCTGGCTGACTCCAGAGAGATGAAGTTGAGAGCGAAAGATTCTCAGCAGTGCAACCTGATGAAGAATTGCACACCGCCGTTTCACTAGAAGTTAAATTTGAACCATCTCCCTACACTGAGAAGGTATTTCTGATCCATAGCTTGCATTCTGGGAAGCTGCCAGCACACGATACTAGAAAGCAAGTACTGTGTACACTCAGAACAAACTCCTTGGGCTCAGGACACACGGCTCAATCAAAAATCAAATAAGCAAGCAAACGAACAGAAAAAAATAGTTGGAAAACATATGCATATATTCCTCAGTAGGTATAAAACAAAATGCAAGGTATAAGAGATTCTGCAGTACAGGTGGTCGGACAAAAGGGGAATATTTCATTAAACTTAGGTAAAAAGCTGCTACTTCGCCAGACTGGCTCATGGGGGGAAATGAAGGAACAGGAACAACACATGCACCCACAGGTGCAAAAGGAATGAGCAATTTTTGCCAGCAACTTCAGTGGTTGCATTTTGATCCTGTGATTTGATACGACACAGTAGATCAACAGAGAGGCATTTGCCAAAATTTAAATAGGCACAGAAAAGCAGAACAACAAACATATAGGACCATGGGGAAGTCCGACAGCAACTAAACTTGTTGAAGGTAACACTCTGTGGGGGGAGAACAAAAAAAAGATATTTGCTCATGTATGCAAGAACAGTTCATCCATTATTTCAAGATGACAGGTTTGAAAAATCCAGGAATATGAAGAGACAGTTTCCAGACTACAAAGCCATGATTGCTTAGAATAGAAAGAAGAGGTAACAATTAAACTAAAACCAAGTAGATAAATATATTTTAAGGCATAATCATTTCCCTGACAGAAAAGCATGGAATGATGCTATATGGGCAATTACAAGTGTTTCGTACGTTACTGATCTCAGACTTACAGCTGAAGAGACATCCACTGCTCATGAAAGCCAGTGCCCTCTGTGATATCCAGGCACTACTCTACAATCAGACTTTTAAATGAATACCAAATAGACTTCCTTCTATTTGTTTATGGAGAGAAAAGTCAAGTATTCAGAGCTACAGAAGTTCTATTTCTCTTTTAAAGGCATGAAGACTGTATGCTGGTGGCATAGCTTTTATTAGCAGTACCTGTGAAGAAAAGCTTTCAAACCTCCAACTGCTTTTCAGATCATGCAACCTTGTTCACGAAAAAAAAAAGCCAGAAAACAAAACGATACTCGGGTACCGGGGGGTTAAGCGTGTGGGTTGGGGTTTTTTTTCTTGGTTTTCTTCTGAGAACATACACTCATTAATCATTTACCAGCCCACAGACACACGGCAGCCTGCCCCTCTCAGAAGCAATGCATTTGAGCCCTGTTCTCTAGAAGTTACATTCAGTCGTACAGCACAAAAGCCCCAGGAGAGCTACGTGATAGTTGGGTGCCAGGTTAAGTTCAAAGCAAAACACAAATTAAAACGCAAAACACGTTTCATATCAGGGAGTGGTGTACCTATTGGCTGGAAAGGACTCACCTAAGTAAGTTCCCTACTCCAGAGCAGTGTCCCTCCCTGCCTTAGATCTCACCCACCTCTTTGAACTTAAAGATTACCCCATCAGAGCTGTACTGCTCCACTCACACAGAACAGGCGTAGCTCCCTCTGGCACCACACACTGTTCCCAGGGAGGCAAAGCCCAGGACAAAGGGCTCTTTGTCTAATGCCGCCTTCCTTGACCAGCAGATTGAGGGAGTGAAGAGACTAAACTGAATGTAAGACACGGAAGCACCTCTCTGTCCTTGAAGTAATCCAAGTTGGCAGCAGATACCATAAAGTCATCAAGCAAAGGACGTTCGGCAGTCTAATGTTTGCTCTTTCTCTCTAGGGCCACAAGGAGAACCATACAGCACACTTACAGAGACCTAACATCTAAGAGGGCTCAGTTATCACCAAAATCAAAATCGAAGCTCTTCCAGATCTTGGGAGAAACAGGTTCAGGGTAGGCACCGAGCAGAGGCAGCTGCTGTTGCCATCTCAAGACAGCTAGGAGATGCCTAACACACACCATACTTCACCAGTCTCCTCCCTCAAGTGTCCGAGGTCTGACTATCCCAGAGTGGGCAGCAGCAGGCCTGGTGGGACTGTAAAATTGTGCCTTAGAGGCAGACACGCCTTTGGACACGAGAGAGAAACTTTGGCAGCTGCACATTGCAAAATCTCAGGGAGCTCTCCTGCTCCACCACTGCAGAGGCAAGTTCACTCTTGAGAAGACCTGCAGAGAGCATCTTCCTCCGTGTTAGCAGGACACAACGGGGAACAGGCCCATCAGGCACTGCTCCATGATTAACAAATCAAACCAGTAGAAACAGGTTTCAGTAGGACATTTGTTGTGCACTGAATGCTGTACACGTGTTCTAACACTAGAGAAGGGACTTCTGACTCACTCCCACCCATTGCCCCACCTGGGGAAGGTTCACATGACATGGTTTTGTATTTTCTCATTTAAAAGACATTAAGAAAGCTATAAGCACACTTAGGTAAGCAACAGGACAGGGCACTAGCGGTTACTCTGTATTGGGAATTGCACACCTTCACTATGTAGTGGGGAGGTGTGAGTTCACAGGAAGAGTATTTCCAACACCCCGGATGTGTTACAGCGAGACACACCCTGCAATAGGGTGTTACTTTCTAACGTCTTAATAAAAGTATTTTCTTTATCAGTTGCCTCCTATGAGCACACAGACGGCAGCACTGATGCAAGAGGTATTCCCTCCAAACCTTGGACAAAACTGAGTAGAAGCTTAAACAACAATAAATGGTAGGAGGTTGGATTTTTTTTTTTTTTTTTAGCATCATCTCAAGGCAACATCTTTGCTCTCTAACGAAAAAAACCTCTTAACGGGCAAAACAGGAGAGCAAATGAACCACCAGTTGCAACAACAGAGATAAGGCCCTAAAAACCACCACTGAGAGTCCTGTTATGATTTGATTAAATGTGGGAGTGAGTATTTGGGGCAAAATAACCTAGACGCTGCCAACCCATCCCAAAGCAATTTTTCTTTCATTGCATACCCTCACCGATACTAGCACAGCCTTTGAAAGAAAAGACTACATTGCGTAGGTGAGGGTACGCACACACACGGGTCACTCCACAGCCCTCTGTGCTGCTTTTTTTCATATGGGAAGTTCTAAGCAACCTCATCCAGCTCCACAAAACTTTCACATCAGTCACCTCCACACATAAGGAACTGTAACCACGTAGTACAGGTGCTTACAACAGACTGAACTCGGGCTCTTTAGAGTCAAAGCAGAAGATTGCTGCAACTTGATGGATCCTCAAAAATGCTTTTGATAGTTTTGAACTATATATACACCTGGAAGGTAACACAAGAAGAGTCAGACCACACCTGATGGCCACAGCGTTCAAGCCCCCAGACGGTGGCTTCAATCGCTTTCAGTTATCACAGAATACACAGAATCATCAACACCCCTGGGACAAATCTTCCCATGCAGCTACCTCTGCACAGAGGAACAAGAGCCATACCTCTTGACAAGCAGCAGCACAGTGAAGGCTAATTCTGCAAGATACCAACATGCTCTGTACTTTCCAAATTCAGATCATAAAACACTGTTTTCTGGAGGCTACTAACAGACATTTATCAAGGTAAAGATTACAGTGCTGCCTAAGCCAAAACCAGTGGTAACATTTGTCATCAGCTTGTGGGTATGAATGATATACCCTCGCTTTTAGAGCAGAAATTTAGTAGTAAGGATATCATAGTACCAGGAACACATAAAACTAGATCAGACAGAAAGCTGGTAAGACCTTGCTCTAAGTATCAAGCATGAATTACAGGTACCTAAGGAAAGCAAAGGACACGGAAGCAAGGTCCATCTGTTATGATGGTTTACCTTGGAATCTTATGAAGTCCACTCTCTCACAGCAAGACAGGGCACTATCAGGACAGTAACTTTAATCTGTTCTCTATTCTATATGCACGTGAAGACTTCTTTTGTTTTAGGAGCCAGAAACACATTAGCCATTTGGTTTTAGTTACATGAAAATTGAACTCGATGCTACATTATCTTTAACTTTAAAGAGAAGCAGACTGGAAAGAGTATTCAATAGGGAATGGTTAGACTAACAGCTGTCATATATGACAGTTCTGCCAGAAACAGCAAAAATTAACTATGTCAGCCACCCCCAACAGAAACAACCAGGGTAGCAGTTTCCCAGCAGGGAAAGGACCATCCTGAGGTCTGCAGAGCTCAGGTTCTGTTAACGAGATTTCACTTAAATGTAAAATACAACATTTTCCTTCTTTAATAAGGCTTTATTGTATTTAGGTTTAATAAGTGTATCAAAAGCTGATTTAGCAAGTAGCAAAATAAGATTTATTTTATACTCGTATTTATATAGGTGTGTGATGACTTTGTGGTACTTAAGCCTATAATCTTAGGAGAATAACATCAGTTTCAACTTCCCTTCCTGCTCAGCTGTTGCAACCAAAATAATGCTGCAATTAGCTACATTAAAATTGTGCTATGGAGGAAAAGAAAGAAAGAAGTTATTCCATTAAAGCAGAAACAAACCTGGAAAGTCATTTTAATGAACTCTTTTGTTCAATGTCTAAGGGTCATTCCGGTAGGCAGGATAAGCAGTAATGTCAGCTGTGTGTTCATAATACGTGTCTTACTTGACAGAAATTTAAAAGCATGCAAAAGGTCAGTCCTATAATCCAAAATTTATACAGCAATACAGTTTACAAACATTTGCCTATGAGGACATAAAAAAACTCCTCCTCTGCAAACAAAACGTAATGGCTGAGCCCCTGAGTTCTAGTTGTGTTTTCTGCGAAGATGGAAATTTCTAGCAGGCCGATGCCCCAGCTATCTCCAGAGCTGGCAGCATCACTGTGTCAGGCCAGTACCCAGCCCAGCAAGCCTTCTTAGGCAACTACGTTAAACCTCATCTCTTCAAGTGCAGGGTTTGGATCCCAAAAGCAGTGATGCCATGAGGCACGGCACAATGCAGCGCTGAAAGCACATGCAGTGTTAGCTTATAGATTTCTGAATGGTAATCCACAGCTGCATACATGTATCTTTCGGGTATGGAAGACATTTCTATATCCATTTAGATGCACCAGATTGCAGTGCTTTGCTAACTAAACCTTCACACGCTTAGACACATTTCTCCTTTCTTATAGGCAAGTCCATCAGACATGCTCTGGTACCGCAAGTGAACATTGATCACTTTTGTGAAGTTCCTTCGGCAGCATTGCAGCCCACCACATATTCAGTAAGTGCCTTCGCTACATGTCAGTTTCTGACCTTTCCTGTATTAATGAGGGGTTTATGGCAGGGAACTTTCTGGAGATTGTTTGACAGCAAAACATGTTCTGCCAACTAAACACACACTCTTTTCCTGCATTAACACAAGCTAGGAAGAAAAACAAATTGATACTTTTGCAATGCCTTAGGGGACAGATTTCAATTTTGCTGATATCTATATAAATATAAGCTATGGATGAATGGAAGTATGAAGAGTCAGGAAACCCTGCTTAGCAGATCTTTGCTAATTTCTTTAAAAATTAAGACTCAAGCTTTAGTAAACCCTTTAAAATCCAATCTTCTTTCATGCCAATAGCCAGTTTATTTTCTGTTCTCCTGCTTCCAGGAATCACAGTGAGGATTCTAAAACGCACCATTCAGTTTGAAGGAAGTGAAGTGTTTATCTGGCCACAGCACTGAAGCTTAAGCAGCTAGGAGGTGTAATAAATAAATAAATCAATGTTACTAAGCACAGGCACTAGAAATTGTTTATACTAAGAAAGTTTGAAATCAGAGAGTTTTAAAGCCACGTATATTATGGCACTATATGCCATCACACCAAAGCTTTTAAACACGTCTTAAAAACATTAACCTTCCAGAAGTGAACTCCAAGGAGAAACAGTACGTAAGGAGGTAACTGGTGTTAAGTTCATCACTGAAATAGGCTGCATCACTGCAGTTGCAGCACTGGTGTGACTGAAACAACACATTTCAGTCAGCTCGTGTACAACTCAGCACAGCCTCGTCACACCAACATTTTAAAGGAGACCGTAAGAGATCCGAGCAGATTACTCAATTGACAACTGTCTATAGAGAAGACCAAGTAAAACACTCATCCCACATCTTTGCTTCGTAGCCATGGCTCTTTCAGGTCACACTTTCCAGCTTTTTAAATTTTGGTATTTACTGCAGTAAGATAAGCACTTCCCACTCATATAGTATTGCTCTACTCAGCTTGTAAATAAGGACATTAAGCAGTGGGAAACAGTATTAAAAATCATTTCCGAGGAAATTAAAAATAATTTGAAATCATAAAATAAATATGGATTAGTCGCATCATATCTACTTGGAAGAACCGTATTACTGCATCGTCCAAAAAAGCAGAGTGACAAGGAGCTACCAAGGAGCATTAGTGTAAAACTGCAGTATTATTACAAAGGGTCCCTGGCTTTTAACATGGAAATAATAAAAAAAGTCCCCTCCAGCTTGAGTATGCAATGAAGTGTAAAAACCCACTCCATCTTTGACCTAGCATTTCAAGGCATTTTCAAACTTTCACACTTTTGTCACCATGTTCACAGATGAGAAGCAATTCATTGTACTCAAATTGAAACCAATTCTTCTACGTAGCTACCTGTTCCGTCAACTTGCTGCCCAATGAAATACATCTATTTAGTATCCCTGGGGGTAAAAAAAGTATCTCTTGCACCCTATAACATTATTAAAAAGTTAAGTCACAGACACCGGCATCAGAGGCTTAGCTTCTCTCTGTCAAAGTGATCACTTTAAGTGGTAGGCAATTCATACTCTTTCAATTTGCATTTCAGTTCAACAATAGCTTTACCTGCATAATGTACGGGGATTTCTATCTTTGGCCCTATGACGTAGTGACCCTCCTCCAGACTGTGAGCTGTAATTGTCGTCCACTGCCGACATGAATGAATCAGAAGATAATCGCTCTCTCGAAGGCCTTCTACAGTTTCTCCTGCAAAATAGATGTAATTTATTTTTTAAAAAAAAAATCACACATGAAGAATTACGAAAACTTCACAACAAGCATTATATACATATTGCCATTTATTTTTTCCAGACATTTTTATATTTAAAAATCCAATTAACTAAATTTAAATTCTACATAGTATTCATTTTTGTAACATAAGCACTTTATCTTACAGTAAACCAACATAAAGCAAAACAACTCAGTGTATGAATATAATACCACAGAGATGTAATCCAGATTACTCAGCAGTGGCTCTGGGGCTCCTTTTTCAACTTTCTGCATAAACAGACTTCTCGTATCACTGTTTATGTCTGCCTATCTCACTTGATATGAATTCTTGAGAGCTCTTTTAATTTTTAGATAAAGGAAAAAAAGTACCTTTTCATATTTTGAAAGATGAGCATCATGCTACCCTACAGGTACCTGAAGTCAAATCTTGTTCATCGCTATGAAGTAACTGGGTATCACACTTGCAGATTTCAGCTTTGTCATTCTATCCTTTTGCAAGTTACTGCTTTATGAGCCATTCCTATATCTGTGAACTTAACCTTGCCACTTATGGGGAAAAAAAAAAAAGATAAAAAAAGATATTAAGGCACACCAGAGTCCTCTCTGAGATAAATTCAACCAGAAGCCTCCCCAGATAATGTCCAGCTCATCTTTGCAGTGCCCTTTGTTGTACTGTGGTGTCTGCCCAACCCATCCCAAACACAGCCAGAGATTCAGCTCTCCTTTCTTCCCCCTGTCCCTACCAAGTCCTCTGCATTTCCACCATGTACCCTCCCCTCCTCCACTGGCTGCAGTGCACGATCAGGACTAGAGTGCTTTGCTCGGCTTTCTGGCAATTGCAAGAGCCACATTGAATAGACTACTCAAAGTGCCAGCTATACATCTCAAGCATGATATATGAACAAAATTTCATAGAGCAGGGCGTATCACGGCAGACTGCTCTTACATACCTGCAGTCCTGCTCAGTACACTTCTGCATTAAACACACAGAAAAACAGCCTTTCTCAAGGTGTCTTTAATGTGGCCACATGAACTTTCAGGAACACTTAGTAGACACTAAACATGGGCCAAGAATAACGAAGCTTTAAATTCCATTTTCCTTCTCTCCCACCAGCCTTCTGCAGTTACAGCCAAAAATAAAGCAAGTAGTTTAGCCCTGGAATCAAGTTTGGACAAAACCAATCCCCTTCAGCTATTACAACAAACTGCACTTTCCCTTCACTGTCCTCTAATATCCTTAAAAGTCAGTGGAAGAATGAGACTTTCCTCAGCCTGGGGCAGCAGACATTTCCCCTGTTCAGTCTCTGCAGAGGAGAGATACTTCCCATTGAGCATTTTTTGGTTTTTTTTGCCCACACCAGGCAGTCTTTTCCACCGTAGGCAATGGCTACTACACACCCCATTCCTGCCTGATTTCATGCTCCCATTCTATCAGAAAGCGCCCTCCTACACGATTCAAAACGCAGCAACTGGTGTGTGCGAGAATTCTTAGATTTTAAGTCAGAAGAGACCGTTACGGCCATCTGCTCTGACACTCTCCGGCCACAGGATTCTGCTTGTTTCCCCCAGAAGCTTGGGTTTGGCTAAAGGGAGAGACCCCTCCCAACCTGCCTGCAGAGTCCAAGAGGTGGACTTCCCTAGGTCTGCTGTCCCACAGCCTGTTAAACCTTAAAAAGAGTTCCTGTTTTGCACATTTGGGGCTTTAATTTATAACTGTGGATAAACTGCTGTTATGGGGATGTAGAAGGAGAACAAAATAGAAAAAAAACAAAACTAAAATGTACACAGAGCTCCTTAGCACTGGTTATTCTTGCTCCTATGAAGGTATCATTTCCAGGTTTCCTTTTTTTTCACAGCACAGAAAGTAGCTTCCAGGTAAGCAGGACATTTCAAGAAGTGATTTCCAAGTGCTGCTTGGAGCATAGTCCTTGGCAGCCCAGCCAGGCAGACAGGCTGCTTGACACCAGTTCCTGCCCCCTGGGAAGCACCACCCTCTCCACCCACAGTGTGCTGGGACAAGGGACCTCAGAAAGCCAAGGGGAGAGAGGCAAAACTGCCATGCAGCACCGGAGAGCTCTTCAGTCCCTTCCATATCTTGAAGGAAATTAAGATGCATTCGATAGAGGGGTCATGCACCCACTAAATGTTACCAAGTCATCTGACCTTGAGCGTCTCCTGTTTTCTACTCAGAGAGCAACTCCTAATACATATAAAAAATATCTTCAGCTTGTGTCAACAGAGCGTTACAATTTTGGGAAAAAAACACCGTAATAATAATATATGGTGTTATTTGAAACTCATGTTTCAGTTCAGGGAGTTACACTCATGCTTTCTGTAATCCATGGCAACAAGTAATTACTCCATCCCACAACAAAATCCAACCAATGACACCTAAGGGAAGAACTAGTATCCTACTAGTTTCACTGACAGTAGTAAACAAATGTTGAAGAAAATACAAGGTATCTCTGGTATGCTTTTTCTCTGCCTTACAGTTTGTAGCTATAATTTCAGTGTTACCTAAAGGAAGGCTGGATTCTACATCCAGGATTGCAAGGAAATAATTACAGTATGGGTCATCCTTGAAGAGACTGACAAAGATATTCTCAGGAAAATAAGGACACCCATGATGAAAAGGTGCTTCCAGTCACGGCTCACATGCCATGATCTGTTTAAGTGGTTACTCCACTAAAACTGGGTGGGACAGGTGAGTGTGAAAACAGATTACTAAGGCAGGCCCAAAAGTGACTATGTAATTAAGTCTGCAGATGGACGTAGCTGTATTTTTTAAACAGAACTTTGGAAACCATTCTTGTTATATTATTTATTTGCACCAACCAATCACATTGGAAACAAATGTCGTGCTTTGCCACGGGAGTTTGAGCCCAGGAGAGGAGGTAGAGCGGATGCAACGAGGAGATCATGGTCCCCCCGGCTCCCTCACAACAGGCAGGTCTATCCACACCAAACCCTGATCTTTCCCAACCATGGGCAAACCGAATTCCTGAGGCTGCTTTATAGGAAGAGGCTCCTTGTCACCAAAGAGATTAACGGACTTGCAAAACCACCTGGCTGACGATGGCCTCCATGCCATGGGGGGAAAATACAAGGAAGAGTCAAGTGTGACTGAGGACAAGAAGACATGGCCATATGTACTCTCTTCCTTCTTCCATTCTTTTCTAGTCTGTCTCCTCCTGTAACACTTGCTCACTGACTCCCGGGATGGAGGACCTTTCAGGCAGGAGACACCTCTGACCCTAGCTACACAGCTCAACTCCTGGCCCAAGCACCGACCAGACTCAGCCCTTTATGCTTTTCTCAGCCAACTGTACCTTGCAAAACAGCCACATGTACCCAATCTCATTTTCCTCCCCCCCGCCTCAGTAACAGAAGTTATGCAAGCCTTTCATTAATCACATTTTAACTATGTGGGAGAGAACTCGGCAGTCCTCACATCCACCCGCTATGCAACTCGGTTCTCACCTATTCAACATACTCCCACACTGCTGCTTACATGAGAAAACAGAGAACACAGGCCACTCATCTTTAGTAACAGTTCTGTCTCTTATGATCAAATATGGATTAGCTCTATCTTCTCGCCCTCTCCTCCCCACCCCACATGCCTGCAGTATAATTAAACCACTACAAAGAATCTACAGGCAAATACTTGAGTTGTTTTTTTCCCCCCCAAACAAAAAACATAGAAGCAATGAATTATCACATGCAATTCCCTACCCCTCCCCAAGTTGCCAACCTCTTTCCAAAATATGAGTCAAGTTTATTCATAATAATGCCTGAGACTAAGAAACCCATGATTCGCTTACAGTGCCTAAGCCCTAAATAAAGGGTTAACGCCCATCCTTGCCTCACAATAAAAGCCTCACACCTCCAAATCAAAAAGTTAGCTGCTACGTTCATACACAAGCTGTCCTCCTGTAAGCGCTCTGACCACAACCAGTATTTGTGCTGCTTCATCGTGAATCACCGAAGCAGCCCTGCAACAGCTATTCATGTGTTCATTGCAAATAAGATGTATTACCATTTTTAATTACACATTCCATTCCCATACAATTCCTAAAACCTACAAATATTGCAAAGCCCACCCTTATTGAAAGCCAATTGCAGAGGGAACGCCGACCATGAAAGGAAAATTGTTCACATGTTGATAGAGCCAAAAAACCAGGTAATTGCTTAATCAAGATTCCCATGCTTATTAAATACCACCTACATTAAATGCCAATACTTCTTTAATAATTCTTTCCAGTTCCAAAACTGGATCATCCACATTTGGCAAATCTTGGCTCTGTCATTGTAAACACTCCGATCTCCAATTAACAGTTAACAACTGTAGCAAGACTGGGAGCAGGATACCTTGATCTACAAGGTATCTCACTTGCAGTTTTTAAAAACCAGGTGAGAAAGCAGAGGCTGGCTACATGCAGGGACCAAGTTTATATACGGCAATGCTGCAGCACAGAAAGGAAGCCCATTCTTTTGAAGCAAGCACTGACCTCCCTGCAGGTTGTTACCACCACTTACTTTCTAAAGGCACACACTTTTATTTATTTTAGCATTTCACAATTTGCAAATGTCTGGGGTAAAGTCTCAGGAGTAGAACTGAAGATCACTCCAGTTTTGAAGGGTCTGAGCGCTCACACCTCCTCTTCGCTTCCTTCCAGATCAGTGATTACAGCTTGGCCCATTACAGTCCATAAAAGAAAATTCACGCAGGTTCTACATATTCTGGTTAGCCAAAGACAGCAATGACTTTTCAACACCAACCACTAAAGACAAATCATGAAACAAATGGAAAAAAAAACCACGCACCAACTTTTAAGGTTCTCCTCCTAGTATTGAGAAACTAACGTTCAAGTCACTGCAAAACGTGCAGGCCAACGTGACTCATTCACTCACAGAAACTACACTGCTAAAAATAAGCAGCGATCTACAGGAATATAAACACTTTATAATGCCACACACTTTGTCATCTTGGCTAACAGTTTGCATCACTGCCTTAAAGCATAAGCTTTGCGTCTGGAGACATTAAAATAGTAGCAATTCAGAGAAAGAGAAGATGTCGCATGCAAGGTTCCAGCAACGTAACAGATACCATTTACACACACTAGATGAACTAGATACCATCTCCTCCTGCCAGGAAGATGGTTACGGAGACATTCCTCTCATCTCATTCATCACTGCAGACTGTAAAGCGAGCTTAACGCTGCCCCTTGCACATCAGTTCAAGCATGCAGAATTTGCTCTTCCTGGAACAAAAAGGCTTACAGAAAAGAGCTAGGAGCTCACAAGAAACTTAAGACGGATTTTGTGAAATAGCTGGTGAAGAAGATGCCTGCAAAACTCCAGGGAAAACTCATCGAGGCTTTGGGCCATGTGTTTTCATTAAGCCTGAACACCATCTGCACGCAGGTAACAGCTGCTGTACAATCAAGTGCATCACCCAGGCTGCCTTGGTCAGTTAAGTAGGTGGTGAGTTTAATTATTCCACCTGATGTTCCACAATCGCATAACATATCATTACATAGGAAAACCTCAGCAACATTAAAAAAAAAATCATTTCAGTGGGTGCTCAGCCAGGTACTACAAAACACACAAATGAATATCTTCCTCTTTATCCCCACTTGAGCTTGCACCAACATTTGCTGGGAACAAAGGGTTAACTTGTGGAACAGCAACATACTGTCAGCATGTGGCTAGTGTCACAAGGGAAGACTAGCAACCAAAGTTTATCTTGCAACAACTGGAAGCTAAGAGAAAGCAGAATGATTAGAAACCAGAAAGAAGAAAGAAGCGAGGTTCTTACTTATTTATCGTGCTATCATCGCACTGAGGAGCCTTACTTACACAGTGTCTGCTTCACTGGACATGCAGCTCCACTGGACTTTCCCTGGCTGAGGACCAAATGAGCCATGCATTAAGATACACCTTAACATTATCCTACCGCATCATGAAAAACAAAGTACAGCCCCAGCCAGTATGAAATGAAGTTATAATTTACTGCTAAAAAAAAAAAAAAGGACAAGAAAAGAAGACAGTATTATGGACTTCATGGCTCTGAGCAGAGAGATGTTTCGGGTCAGAGGGAGGTCACACCGCTAGCACAAATATAAATGCCAGCACTGCTGTCCCACTCCAAATGGAGGACTCTACAACACCGTACACCAGTCAACTAATAAAAGCTGCCTTGTTTTTGGAAAGGCCAACTTGCGTTTCTGCAAACATTTGCTAGTCACGTAGCTCCCACACAGGTAACAGCTTAAGATGAATTCGATTGCTTTTTATCATATTGGAAGATTCACAGCAGGTAAAAGCTGAAGCCAAGGCCTCCTCTCAGCACAAAAAGCTCAGGGGTCCCCCCTATCTAAAAGCGGGGAGCCCAGGGCCTCGCACTGACGAGATGGCCCACCTGAAGAGACCACACACAGGTCAGAAACACCCAGCTGTGCACAGCGAGCACCTACGAACTGCGGGCACTGGCCACGCTAACTTCAGCCTCCTTGGTAATGAGGGTCTGCGAGAGCATCACAGGCACTTGCAGCCTTCCCAAGGTAGGCTTTGGGGTACCGCCAGGTGTTAAAACCAGGCTGGGTACCCTTTTGTCTTTAGAAAAAAAAAAAAATTATAAATTTTAAAATCAATCGTAACTCGGAGCCATCCTCATCTGGGAATCTGTGTTTCCTTTCACTGGTGGGCTCATCCTTTACACAGTCTTCAAACAGCTCCTGACACTTTGGTTCTGGTTCAGCCAGTTAGTTGTTTGGGCTTCTGATCTCTTGAAATACAAGACAACAAAAACCAAGGCGTAACCGCCCACAAGAAACAGCAGACAGCACCTCCTTGTCCCATACAAAACAAGTAAACCAAAAAAGATCAAGGCATACATCAGGCTGCATCACAAAGATTTTTCCCTGTTAATTTCAATTTGATCTCATTTGATGCAGGGACACACAGAAGCATCACTAACACTCAAGAAGCACTGCACTGAGTATGTTGCTCTTATGTTAGTAAGAGTATGGGTTCTTTGAAAAACATACACAAAAAACCCCAAACAGTCAGCATGGTGATTAGGCTACTGGGAGAGAACTCCAAGTAGTCAGTTTCCCAGTATCTCTGAGGCTTAGCATCTATTTTTATTGGAGTCTGAATTCAAAGAGCAACGTGAATCCTTTCACTTAGGGGACCAGACTGAGCTCCTAAATAACCCTCTCTGGTTTTAATACATGCAATGGAGGAGAAACAAAAGACATGGGTACATGACAACTCAGCAGAAGATGAACCTACTATATTCTATTTGTTAATGAAATACCTGCAGTGCTGTCATACATGACAACACGCGATCCTTCACCTCCAACGCTCAGCCTTATTACCACAGCAACATCTCGCAGGCAGAACAGGTGCCTCTTCTCCTACAGATCACTTCACTAATACCTAAAGCCTTCTTGTTTTATACTGCTGAGCTTGGAATTTACGTTTTGGAGGAAGAAACACAAAGTTCTTGTTAAAGTCTGAATATTCAAATTAGGACAATTAACTTTATTTTATTGTTATTTAGCAGGTTATGCAAACTCTCCTCACGACAAATAACTTCTATCTGAACTCTGAAGGAGGGTGGAGGAAGCAAGTCAAACCTTTTGTTTTCCGCATGCTGCATCATACTCCAGAGTATCTGTTGGGTATTTATCTATGGAGACATACTTCAATGAATGTCAAGGACTAATAAATATTAAATTAGGGTGGTGTGCTTGCTTAAGCTTTGGCACTTGGTTACCGAGTCAAATCTCAATGAGCTGTTCAGCCTGCCAATGCTACTTCTTGTGCAAAAATAAAATTTGCACTAGTCTACAATGTAGGTCAGAGGAAAAAGTTCATTAGGAGGAAAACAACATCTGAATTTTCCAGTTTGAAGTATCAACAGGAATTTGTATGGAAAAAATTCACATCCTTGTAATGTTCCTTAAAAAAGGAAGGAAAGAAAACCCCAGAAACATTTTGCTACATGAAGAACCCTACTTGTAGCAACAATAAGGAACATTGGATCTACAAGGACTGAAAGTTTTATCACTTTTTTCGTCAGTATGACTGAACAGATATTTGGAAGAGTTACTCTTGCATAAAATGGCTAATGGGAGAGACATAAAAAGAGCATGTAATTGTAGAAAATACTACTACTACCGAAGAAAAACCTGCTTTGAAAGTCTCTCCATTTTATCACTTTGTCATTCCATACACAAAAAACGTAGATGAAAAGAAATTATCTAGCTGATCAAACTTCTCTGCTTAAAGAAAAGCAAACCAATTTGCATGGGGCTGTATCATGCAAAATCTAAATACAGACTGCCAGCGAGTTAAAAGGGTAAATATTGCAATTTCTAGGAGCAAATATTATAGTTTCTAGGAGTGAGATGGGAAAAAAACCCAACCAAAACAAACCCAACCCGTGTTAAAATTTAAACATCTCAGGGCTATAAAATGTAGCATACTAAATTTTTAATTTAAAGTGGGCAGATTCATTAGGAAAGGCTGACAGTGGTCTCATCTGACTGTCTGTGTCTGAACATAGTGGAAGAGATGAAAGCAGAGGGCTCTGTCCCCAGCTACACAACCTTTTGAGCTTGCAACCCAAAGATCTGGAATAGAAATTCCAGTTATATCTAGGACTGTTGACAATCAACCTCACTTTTCAGTGTCCCTTCTTCCTTCTCAATTTCCTGAGTAGTTCTAAATATGTACTTCCATTTAATTGTTCCATTCCTGCAGCATATTTCTTTGTGCTGGTTCCTATTATTCAGATCAGCCAGTATTTCTGTCATGATCCAAACTGCAATCAAACACTCCTCTCTCCAAAGAAATCCAAAGTAATATTGACTTGACCTTCCATCAACAGCATAGACTCCGCATCTTTCAGTGGATGAAAGGCTTCCCCTGACAGCATAAGGATTCATACTCATTTTGATTTCCAGATGACTTACATGCTTCCTTCCTTTGCCAAATGCAAGGAAAGGGAAAGAAATCTCATCTAAAGGAGGGGAGATCAGGCAAAAGTAGTTGAAAATCTTGTATGCTGCCTCTCAAATTAAGATTCAACCAGTTGGTCTTCAGAGCTGCTTTTTACATTACAAAAGATTTTAATGAAAAAAAAAGTGCCTTTTTTTTTTCCTTAAAAAAAAAAAATGTATTTTTATTTGAGCCACAGGAGAGCTCAGGCATCGAAGCCAGCTCAGGCTGTGCCTCACAAACTTATCAAGAATTTCAGATGGCTTCTTTGGTACTTTACTGCAGAGACCATGTCGGACATGCCCAGGAGAATGACCCAACCCCATCCAGCCCAGACTGAGAGACTCAGCTGCCCAAAACTGCTCATCTGCAGCAAGATCCGTTACCAGCAGTTACACTTTTCTCAGTTTTGAATGGCAGAGGGAGAGGGACTGAATCTTCTTGCAGCTTCAGGAAGAGCTGAGCAAGATGCAGCTACCCAAGAAATAGTTTGACCGGGATTAAGCCTCTCCCCACTGTACCCCATTCTCTTTGGATCAAACACAGCTGTTGTTGGCCACACTGCAGCAATTTTCAGTTGTGTCTGAACAACAGGACATCCAGTTTGCTTCACTGACCCTACCTGCTTAGCGAGGAAGGGGCAGGGATGGCACCACCCTCAGACCCTGACCCTACCATCACTACTTACGGTTGTGCATTGATGTAATCCTGCAGCCTCACAGTACTGTGATCAAACTTTGCTCTGGGTGACCATTACATATTTCACAATCAAGCAAAAGGAGATAAGGCTTTATTTCTGCCATTTCCAATCCCCCTGCAAAAGCCTGATACAATCAAATTGCTTTAATCCAACTGATGCTGAACTCAAGCTATCACCCACCAATACCTAACAAGAGATCACAGACTCCCATCCCCCTATTCTTTTTATGCCTGCCAGCAAGAAGACAGATTTATTTCTTTAGGATTAGCATTTTGCTATTGGAATGACTGGATATACCAGTACTGTTGCAACAAATCAGCATAAACCGTAATCTTGTTACAAGGCTATGGGACAGATTAATCCACTGAAAAATCCAGTTTGTTCCAAGACAAGCTTTTCTCTAGCTGCAAATACACAGAGACAGCATCTCAGCGAGTCTTCAAAAAAACCTGTTTGACCTACTGCAGGGAAGAGGAGCACAAATATTTTAAATAAACACTAAGTGGAATTCTGGTGCCACTGCCACTGATGGTAAATGCTCTGCTGACTTTAGCAATCTCACAGTTTGAATCTTGGCATCTTGCTTTCTTTGCATTCATAAGAAAACTAGTTAAAAAAAATAAAGAAGAGTAACAACACAGATTTTATTGAGCTTTGTTTGTGTTTGTTTCAAGCCTTCAGAACAAACATCCCAGAATGAGAAACCTTACTTTTTATGAACTCAAGCCAAAACACATCTTTCAACACAGACTGCTCTCCACCCCCACACAGGGGGAAAAAACCACTCAGTACAACATCATCTTAACATTTGCATCCCAAAACAGAGTAACTTTCTGCTGCTACCATAATTACTCTTCTTATTAATGCTGGGCGTCATCAGATGTAACTGCAGATTTGCTGTATCCTCACGGTGGATTTAGCTGTAAGATTGATCCAACAGAACAGTCAATCACCACGGTTACTCACAAACCACCCTAGAAAGTCTCAGCAATTCTTTAAGCTACTCCCATACCCTGAAACTTGTTGAATGATGCCAATTATTTATCATAGTATCTTATAGTTGAAGAAAAAAAAAAGGTAAAAAAAACCATCTTAGAATCATTCATTTAACTGAAATTCTTATGGAAGAAAGATTTCTGGTTTTGAAGTCACATAAGATCACAGATCTGAAGCATTAATAAGAGTAAAGAATGCCAAGTTTAACTACACTAAAAATGATCACAGGTTAAAAATATTGAGAAGGAGAAAGCTACGTAACTTTTCATTGCATGCAAGAGAGGTTCCAGCCTAGCTAGTGTTACCACAGATAGGGAGAGAAAGGAATTTTTAATGTCAGT
>VWZL01001304.1:815666-827586 GCA_013396915.1 Stercorarius parasiticus | reverse complement strand
AATATTTATTTGCCCTTTGCAATAAAGGCATCAGGTTTGGAAATGAGGAATCCAAAGAGTAGCTTTCATAAGCAGTCTGATAGGTATGAATAAGGAGAATGACAGCACTACCTGACCAAAAGAAAAGCACAGCTGTAATGAGACTTCTCAGCAGCCTGCTGCCATCCAAGTCAGCTCTTTTAAATACTTCATTAAGAGAGATGAGGTTTTCTCTCATTAGAGGCAAGCATTCCTCATGCTAGAAAGCTCCTGCTCGGATGCATCTATAAATATTGTGAGGTCCACTGGAGGATACACTTCCAAGTGCTTGTTTAACATCAGGTGCCTAATTGGAGAAGCTTAATACTTAGAGGTGCAGCACTGCACTTCCTGCTTTTACTGGCTTCCTATTTATTTCCAAGCACAGATACAGAACAGTTGCTTTAATTGATAAAACTGAAGGTAGCTGTGCACCTTAGCTGCTGCAGAAGGCATCTCCCACCACGTGCAATGGTTGGGAGTCTGGTCAGGGAAGTCTGTCTAAAGCTCCCCAGATTCAGGATGCCAATGAAGAAAACTTTAACCCTACCAACCTCGTGGATTAAGACCTAGAATTTGATTCTAGATTGGCCTGGCAGACAAAAAAGCAGCCTATTCATTCAGACATTTCCTGGGCACAGCATGAGAGCTGGGGAGCTCTCATTGACAGCTATTTATAATTAAATGATATTTTAAAATAGTATCCAAATAAACATGCTCAGTCCTCTCATTATATATCCCAAGTCCTAAAGAGAGACTATGCTGCTTTGTGTTGCACAGCAGCGATCCCTGGTTGAACTTGGGGCATCTCGGACAAGCTCCCAATTAAAATAAAGCAGCCCAAATGCAGGAGCCCAAATGCTCAAGCATAGTTTTCTTTGGCTTTGAAAGAACTCATCACTACGCTTTAATTTGTCTCTGATTTTTTTTTTTTTTTGCAGTCTGGGTTAAGGATGGAATAAAAACAGCTGGAAGCGAGCAAAAGTTCAGCTCTGCTCTGAAGCCGGGTTGCCACCTGGCTGCTTGCCCAGTGGCCTGGCCCATCTCCCCCTGCTCCCGGAGACCGTGCAGGCACTAATTAATTGTGCACACACAGCACCCGCTTGTTGGGGTTGCCATTGCCTTTGCATTTTAGCTATGTCCATCCTACCCCTCCTGCTCAACCTGGAAAAATTCAAATCTCACTAAAAAGTGCATAATGCCTCTTCAAACACAGGCTGAGCGCATACACGCACAGAAATTTTGGATGTTCAACTGTAATTAGGCACCGGTTTGGTTACCTCCTGGTACAGTGAGAGTATCTGAGCAATATGGGAATACTAACAAGAGGAATGCAATCAAAGCTGCACCTAATTATTTTCTAATCAAGAACAGTCCTAATCCTGAATGCAATTTATTTCCGTTGTTTCAGAGAAATCTACACTTAAACTGCAAGGTATAAGAAGAATGGCTTTGTTTTTAATAAAACGTAAGGGATAAGTGAATAACATCCCTTTGATAATATTTTTATCATCTTAAGAAGGCACAAAAGGAAGAAAACAAAACCCCTCCTGCGACGAGGAAAGCTTCTACCCTTGGTGAGCAGCATGCAGAATACAGAGTGAAGAAAAGCCCATCATGCCTCACTCTCCCTTTGAGGGCACATTTATCTTCGCCCACAGGCCATTTGGTCTTCAGATATTTTGTTACACATTGACAGGAACCCAAATGATATTTGACAACGCAACCCATAGAACAGGCAAAAAGAAATTATCTTTTCCTCCAGCTTGCCCTACATTCAGCTGCGGTGCTGTCGCAGCTCTGCTGTGTTTGTCTACAGCCACATCCTGGGCTTGGCGACTGCAGGAACACACATGTGTAACTAGTCACATTTTGTATTTGTATCCCCTCTGTGAGTCACATACGCACTGATGCTTTCTATATTTTCCTGCTATGAGTATAACGTAGCTTCACATTCGGAGATGAAGACAGAAAAAAATGACTACCACAGCAAAATTACATAAATACAACTCAGATACGATCTTAGATATTGCCCAATATGCGTTGTTATAGCCCCCTTCAAAGAGGGAAAGGGACATTTTGACCTTTCACTAAATAGAAGCCTGAACAAAACTGTTAAGAAAGAAGCAGGAATAATTTAATGGTTTTGAAAACCAGTCTTCCAACAAGAATATACACATAAGATCCTCCTGCTGGCTAGTCGCATCGTGTAACAAATGGACAAGGATTACTATTATTCTTACAAACACACAGCATCTCCACCCACTTTCTATAAGTCAAGCAAGCAGTCAGAGCTGGCTGGCAAACGGAAGCACTACATGCAAAGCCTACCAATTCACCTTTGAGTCCTGCCAGCAAGACTCCCTTTACCGAAGTTAAATCAAACAGCACGTCAACAGCTAAGTGCAAGGCTCCACAGAGGAAGATCCCACGTTATCTGCGCTGATATAAACCACCTCTCTGCAGCGAACCTCAGAACACCTGTCTCCTTCCAACAGCAAGGAGTTGCAGGTCCAGTTTCTGGCCTCAGTGACCAGAAACTTTCAAGTCTCTGGGAAGCGTCTGAAACAACTTTCCCCACTTGCTTTCTCACCTCTGGTAGCACATGCACAGTTGTCACTCCTGGTACGTGCACAGCCAAACACCATGCTGCTGTCTGGTCCAAGAAACACACCCATTTCCTTCAAGTTGAGGGAAAAGACAAGGGCATTTCGTCAGAGTTTGCACAGGAGCCGTAAGAAGCTGGAGGACAGGACAAGAACAAAGCAGCAGCAATGCTGGAAGAAGTGAAAGGAAAGACTATCCTATCTGAAAGCAAGAAAGGGTAACAGAAAAATGGAAGAAGCTCCTTGCACTGTTCCGTCCTGCTGCTGCTAGGCAGTACTGGGTATTTTACCCTACAGTGACCTTGGAAATGACTGCAGATAACTTGCAACACCTACTGGAAGCCCACAAGTGCAGGGCAGTAGCCTGGGGGGATGGACTGAATGACACAGGCTGGAGCCAAGGGCTCCTTGAATCCAACCATGCCCCAAAAGGACACACTGAAAGACACAACAGGAAAGCTGGACAAGAAGAGATCTGCGCACGTGAGCCTTCCCTCCCACCCCAGGATGAAAAGTTTCCTTCATCTTCCCACCCCAGTCTTCCCTCTTTCATCTCCAAAATGGTGAGGTGCCAGGAAGGAACAAGCATAGTCAGTGCTTGCTTTTAGTGGGGCAAATAAGTAAAATTGCCTGTTGGAACACCACCACCAACAAAAAAAGCTGCAAACATAAAAACAAACCCATGGGAGGGGGTATCTGAGCATTTGTGGATTACTTTGAAATAGATGCCGGAAATAATTCAGTAAATGAGTATTTAGACTGTTTGACTCTTAGAAACCCAGCTGCAAGACGACCGTGCTGTTTCAGTCCGGCAGCCCAGCTGGCTTCAGCCACAGCAGCACAACAAGGGGGGGACACGCTAGGATAAGGACAGTGGGCACAATTTTTAAATGACTGCTTAGGGTACACATAGGGACCTTCCTCCGACTGTAAGGAGAAATTCCCCAGCTTCCTCGTCACCACCACTTTGCCAGAAAGGTTCCCCCTGCTCATTTCACAAATAGGATTGCAGCATGTTATGCCCCATCCCTGGAAGTGTTCAAGGCCAGGCTGGATGGGGCTTTGAGCAGCCTGGTCTAGTGGAAGGTGTCCCTGCCCATTGCAGGGGGGTTGGAACTAGATGATCTTCAAGGTCCCTTTTGACTTGAACCATTCTATGATTCTATGTTGTGTTTTACATAGTATTTACATTTGAGTCACTAAGGTTAAGCCCTGGCATGAGGCAATTCCATTATCCGCTTTATCAGGCTGAGTTCTCGGGCATCTTCTAGCCTCTGAGACTGTATTTAAATCTTTATCCTTGGTTCTCTTCAGGAGCCCAGCGACATCCTCACAGGCCAAGGAAACACGCATGAGTCCAAGTTCTCTGTGATTACAACCTGCATCAGTTATAACACCAGGAAATAAAAAGCCAGCAAACAAAAAGGGTACTTTCAAACAATTTTGCATTTCCTGAAGGTTCGCACCTCCAGAAAGCTCCAAGAGACCTTCCCTGCCACTAGATTTGCTACTTTTCACAGTAAAATCACCACCCCCTCCTCTGCTGAGAGCACACCAGCTCCTGCCCCGGCACAGGCACGCTGCAGCCCCTGGCACAGGGCTGCCCAAGCCCCCCTGAACCCACAGCTCCAGAGGCTCATCTGCAACCTCTATTAACACCTCTATGCTCGTTTCTCCCACATATAGCCAGCCACTGCGGCAGCTGTTGGTGTTAATGGCTTGTATGAGCTAAATGCAGTTACTTCTTTCCCCCCTTCCCTCCCTGACAGACACTCCACTGACTTCTTTCTGAAGGCCAAGTTTCTGATGACTCCTTTGCACAAACTGGAAGCCAAACCAAACTAGGACAAGGATGCTGGACTCCAAACCCTCCCCACCACCAGGAAGACATTTCTACCCCCCAGCACACAACAACAAGCCTGACGGGGCCGTACCCCATGCAGCAGCAGCAGAGGAGATGGAGACAGAACAGCTATTCTTGCTGATGCCCCAGCCAAGCATGCAGGTGCCCAGCAAAGCCGTGATATTAGCAGTTTTATGACAAAATGCACACCGCCACAGGGACTGCAAAGCAGACGTGGCCCCGATCCTTAGCAAAGATGCACTCTTCAATCTGCTCACACACTGCCATTTTACATTTCTGTGCTAGGCCCTCAGATCAGCAGATTTGTCTTACTGGTGGAGGTGCACCGAAGTTAACGCTACAAGCTTTTCATACTGTAAATGGTATGAAAATCGCAGACCACAAATGCTACTTTGTAAAACTCGTTCCAAAGGGAAGCAAAAATTTCAGACTTGAAATATTGGCTCACTGGGTTTTATGAAGGTTGGTTTTGAGTCATATGCAATCCACATTAAGATGATGAATATTTTCCTATAGGGGAGAGACTTAAGCTTCCCTAATCCAACCAACTTGTTACTCCTAATGCCAAAAGGAAATACAGCAACACCCATGCCCTTCACTGCTGACAAACCACCACTGGAATGACTGGAACACACTGTAGTTCTTCCCACAACTTCCATCAAATCCTGGAGCACCAGACCCTGCTGTCCAATACCCTCCAGCACTTTGTCTTGGCATACTCCCTGGAGTTCCTTTGCCGGGCTATTACAGGGAGCGCCAATTCACGTAATCACCGAAGCCAGGAACACCTAGTCCCAGAACAGCACTTACAGACAAAGCATAAAACAACAAAACCCTTCTTCCCTACGCTAGACTTGTATCATTCCTTACTACCGTACCTTGCAACAGCAGCACATGAATCATCACACCACATTTGTTCCAAGATTAAGGGTTTTACTAACTGTTCAGGACACCTTAATTCCTTTGATTTTATGTATATCTTGTGCCTTATCTGAAAGCTAGATGCAATTTAAATGGAGGAAAGAAAAAAAAAAAGAAGAAAAAAAAAGCCAAGGCACTAAGTTTTCTCCAGGACTTTATCCAGGGATTTAAAGTTAGAACACTTGAATTCCAGTTAAGAAAAGACTAATGGTGTTTCACCTTCCAATACCCGAACTACAGAGTTATCCATGAGGAGTGTGTCCAGGTATCTACACAAAGGTTTCACCTAAGAGTCAAAACTTTAGAAACCGAAACAAAGAGCTACAAGTTTCACACCTTGCATGGCAGAAAAGAATAAGAGCATTTATTAAGTATGTAGGAAATAAGAGCAAGGCAACTATTTTGCGTCATAGCAGCCCCACCACACTACCAAGGGTCCAGAGGAGTGCAACTGGCATACGGGTTAAAGAACACGCAGTAGACACTGTTGTACATTAAATCACTGCCAAACATGAAAGCACCTCATAGTAATCATGAATTTTTAGCTGTAAAACAGGTATGCTGCCGAACTCTGCCTCACTGGAAGCCTGTGCTACTCCTGGGAGTAGGTGTTGCCAAGTTACTGGCCTCCATCTCCAGGAGGGCACTATAATCTTCACAGACACCGTTCGGCAGCTGCAGATTTTAAATGAATTAAAAGCTTTTTCACTAAAATGTCTCTGGAACACATCTCTGCCACCAGGGGAAAAGGAAAAAAAAAACAACCAACCAACCAAAACAAAAACCCAGGAGCAGTGGTTAGTGGCAACCTGTCAATTGTTTTTTTTCATTCAACTGTCTTGATGGAAACAGCAGACCACAAGGTAAAGGAGGAAAGAAGAGGAAGCAAGCAGGAGATGCTGCTGAGGTTATGCTTTAATGGCAGAACACACAGTATAAACAGTTCGGGTTTCAAAGCCGCTCAGCACGTAAGAAAGAAACCAAGCCACATGGATACAGTGTATCTTGAGAATTTTTGACTTTGAATCAGAGACACTTGTCTTTCTGCCCAATATATGAGAATTGTCACCTACCACACCGCAGCACACAGACGGCCACATCTAGAGCGGGAAATCAGATCACGGCCACTGCCCAGGGTCTGAGCATTTCTGAAACCTCTTTCTTGGTGCACTCGAAAGCTTTGCCCTACCCCCACATGATTCCTTTTAAAGATTTATTCAATAGCAGACTACTGAGACACCCTGCACTAGCTTCTCGAAAGAAGGAGGTCATTCAAGACAATTAAAGCGGATGGCAGCATTCAGGCCTTAAAAGAGTAAGTCCCTTTGTAGTTTCAAAGTATTGTTCAGCTGCACAGATAATCCACATTTGTAGAGTGATGCAATACGAAATTTTCATTATGTACACAGCCACACTGTTCTATTGAGTAATTGATGTTCTTTGATAAGCTGCGATGGTGCTCAGTTTCCAGATATTTGGAACCAGAATAAGCCCTACAGTAATGTGCTGCAGAGAACAATAGTCCCCTGAATATGACCAAGGTAGACAGACGTCACCATGAAAAGTTTTGAAATGGGAGAGAAAAGAGAACGTGAAATAAAATAAGTAAGTAAATAAAATCTCTTCATCCCCAGGAGCAACAGCAGCACAAACTCACTACTCACCCACTGCTAATATTCACAAAAGTTCACTCATGGGTAAGAAAAAAGAAATCACCCTTTAAATTTTCTATCTATTTTATGGATTTTTCCTTTCTTTATAGCCACTAAATGTGTCATTTCATCTTCACAGCAAACACACATTTACAATGGATAGAGATTAATTTCCTTTGGAGTCCGTGTGGCTCATTGCAATCCATGGTCTCCCTTCCAGAAAAGTTCAGCATGGTTTCTTCACCATGCACAGTTGGGAATCACTTCTCTATGAGTTGAGGACAAGTGCCACTATGTTTGATCCCAAGAGCACCAGTTTCCATGACATCTTTTTTATCTTTTTTTTTAAAGAGCATGCATAAATATGTTTATCCCTTGTGAAAAAAAGAAAAAGAGAAGTAAAATCAGAGTACTACATGCCCTCTTAATCCCAGAAAGTTTAGACTTTGTACATAAACTATGAATTTCTGTGAACTCTTCCAGTTCACACCCAGTCTGTGGGTGAAAATTACGTAGTAGCAAAGGCTGCTCTTTACTTGCGGAAACACAGCAACAGCAGCTGGGGGAAAGGGAGTCCTGCTAAGAAAAAGAACTGCAGACTCTTGGAGTCTGAAGGGAGCAGTAAACCTATGAAGAAAAGCTCGGCCTGAAGGTCAGCTCTATGCAAAGTAGTATTTTCTAGATCTTAATCTTGATATCATTTCTCCTTTACCCTCCAAAATTTTCCTTAGAAAATTAATTACCAGAAATTTAAAGCCCTGAGAGAGTGACGCACAACATCATTTCAGCATTAGCCACAAAATACAGTTGCAGCTTCACTTTTAGCCTTTTCTAGCGATGACCTGAAGACAGCCAACCCAAGCCTCACGTGCATCCATGTTTTCTCAGGGACCAGCGACGTTCACCTTTTGCCCTGTTGCAACAACCACGTTCCGATAAGATCTCTTTCTGCTCCGGGTTCCCAGAGCCAAACCTTTTCCCCACTGCACCCACCTGTTGTGGTTTGGGCTGGGCTGGCCACTAAAATACACCTTAAATCAGGACACCACCCACAAGCCTCTGGGTGTCACTGGGGTGGGATGCAGCTGTGACAAGGCAGATCAGGACGGCAAGGGGAGAGGGCAAGAAAAACACCACACAAAGCTCACTCCCCTCTTGCTCTTTGAGTCTTGCTTCTTTTCATCTGAAACAGCCCACTCAGTGAATTCCACAGCGTGAGATAAAGTCCATTCATTTTCTTTGGTATAATGTTTAGCGCTCTTTTAGCAGTTTTGTATTTGAGTTATCCTCTAGAAATACTTAAGCTGTTACGTATGCTGGGCAAAAAAAAAACATAGAAAAAATCAGTTGATTTCTCTCAAGAGGGACAGCTTTTTTTTCAGTCTATTTGTTCAATTAATATAACAATATTCACCAGCAAAATATTAAACATGTGAACAGATTACAACAAACAAAGCTTGACTTACGACTTAACAGCATCCAAAAGCAGAACCTGGAACACAACTAAACAGTCTTAAAATTTCATCTGAAAAAACAGAAGATGACTTATTTATCATTTCTAGATAGATAAGGTAGGCACTGTTGCCTAAATACTTCCAACTATATCTTGATGTAACGACAGATGACTTCCTTCCATTCCTCCTTTATCTCATACCATCAAGAAAACCCCTCCCTCCTTAGCAGAGGACCAAATTTAGTGTGCATAAATATTTCATAACTTCATCTTGTCAAGAAATCAAACTGAACTACTTAAGGGCATTCTTCCAGGAGCTGCACATCCAAACTCGAAGAATAAAACTGCATTCATCATAGCCGTTCTCCCCCTTCAAACTGAAAGGCCTGAAGGTGAAGCAACAGTGAAAACCTGGAGATCTTGTGTGCGTATCATCTATGAACATTATATGAACATTATCCACCGAGTGCTAAACTCCATTAAGAAATCTAGAAACAATACAGTAAGGCTGGCATCTGTTGAAGAAAATACATCTCCAGCTTTTCAGTCCTCTCTGCATCCTGGTCCTCCAGAAGAAAGAAATTCTGGCTTTCACAAAAAGCTCATGATGACAGAAACAACCAGCCTAGAAAAAACTCACTGCTACAGAGAAGCCAACCACGAAATCAAAAGGTGACTGAAGACAGACATCTACAGGTGGTTTGATTTCCAACAGCATGAAACACATGCAGCTTCCACTGATCTGGAGAGGAATTCAGCACCTGAAGAAGAGACGAGGCTATTTCTGTGCAACTGAACCCTGACCCGCCAATGAGTATCTGCATCCTGATAGAACTGGCACAACTTTGTTAGCAGAGGTAGCCTTAAACTTCCTGAGCATTGGATGACATACATTTGGATTGGACTCTGCATTTATTTTCTCCAGTAATGCATCAAGAAATTCTGACAGGGCTCCACTCATCAGCTTTGCAAAAGAAGGACAGGGATGCAAAGCAACCACCCCGGGACAGCGGGTGCTCCTGTCATTTCACAGAATCATAGAATTGCCTAGGTTGGAAGGGACCTTTCAGATCATCTAGTCCAACCATCAACCTAACTCTGACAAAAACCATCACTAAACCATATCTCTAAGCACCACGTCTACCCATCTTTTAAATACCTCCAGGAATGGGGACTCAACCACTTCCCTGGGCAGCCTGTTTCAATGCTTAATAACCCTTTAGGTGTAAAAATTTTCTCCTAATATCCAGTCTAAACCTCTCCTGGCGCAACTTGAGGCCGTTTCCTCTTGTCCTGTCGCCTGCTACTTGGGAGAAGAGACCGACCCCCACCTCTCTACAACCTCCTTTCAGGTAGTTGTACAGAGAAATAAGGTCTCCCCTCAGCCTCCTTTTCTTGAGGTTAAACAACCCCAGCTCCCTCAGCCCCTCCTCATAAGACTTACTCTCCAGACCCCTCACCAGCTTCCACAAACATCACACGTTCCCCGCTTTCCTCCTTCAGGAGGCTACAGGCTGATTCACGGTTGCCTTCTCTTATTGCAAGACAACTTTCTTTGGAAATAGAAAAAGCGTTCTCTTTGTACCACCAAGACCGTGGCGTCTGTGTTCTTTATAAAATATTGATTCGTCTGCCATCTGTAGTCCCAGAAGTTAAAAGATACGTCCATAAGAGTAGGTAAAAGCAGACGCAGGAGCTTTTGCCCATACACTGAACTGGCCAGACCTCACCCAGCTCCAGCCCAAAACCCTCAGGACAGTGCTATACCTGAGCCTGCCTCCCAGCAGGGTCCAGCGTGGGGTTGAACCATTACTCCCAGGACACCTACACCAACAGCTGCTTCCTGTCTGGCCATTTCAGGGCACAGGCAAAAGAGCTCAGGTCTGTTTACATCCACTTGCCTGAGCAAATGCTTTAAGTGGGGAACATGGGACAAAAAAGCCTTTGCACAAGATCGGCCACATCTTTGTATCCCCAACAATTACGGGATATTCCCATCACCAGTTCTGTCACCAAAAAAAAAAAAAAAATGCTTGCCTCAAACCCCATAAACTTTCTCTACCCACAAAGCTCTTTCAGGTCCCTTCCAATGAAGCTAGAGAAGAAGAGCAGGGAGATTGGGAAGTATAACACGCAGAGAGGGAAATTAGTAAGTCATCAATACATACATCCTGTTAAAGCCTGAATCACTGCCAGGAAGCTCAAGTAAATTGACAGCCTTAAGTGCAGTGACTGGAGGCCATCTTAGCTGGTTCTAGTGACAGAAGGTATTATCACGAGGAACTCCTTAACATACCAGCCTTGCCATTCTCACAGGACAAGATACATTCGACAGTATGAAAACCAGCCAGCTGCGGTTAAAAAGGCAAAGAAGCTTTTCTTTAACCTGCTCCCAAGCACCAGCTCCAAGGAAGCCCTAAAAGGGATAGGAAAAATACTGCATAATCAAGGGACAAAGTCAAAAAAGCCCTGGCTTGAATCATCACTGGGTTATGGGAACAGCAGTTAAGTAATAAACCAATCCTGGTCTTGACCTGCACACCGGGGAGTAGCAGAGGACGATGCCCGTGCTCATTTTTAACTTTTCAAATCAATACAAAACTTTCTAAGAGAACTGTTCTATTACATCATGTAAGGACAAGCTGACTCCATAAACTAAGGAATTAAAAAGCCCGGAAAATTTCCCCGATTCAAGACTTATCCTCTGCATTCCCTTAGAGACAGGGGACTTGGACAGTTTTCACGGAGCTACCACGCAATGCACACACACACACTATTATAAAGCAGCTGTCTGAGCCTTTATAAAAAATTTCCCATATTTCCCCAGTTCTCTGTGCCGACACATTACCTTCTAAGACACGTATCTAGGAAAGGTAAAACGCTGCTGTCATAGCTATGGACTCGTTTCCTATTTCCTGGAGTAAACAGAAAGCTGCCGACTTGGAAACCGCAGGTGAGCACCCAAGCGAACAGCAATAAAAAGTTATCTGGAGGCTGTAAAGGCTTCTTACGTTCCTCCTCCTTTTACAGGTTGGTGGCTTTTTTAGCCAGGCACAACATTTGGGCTTTAGCCCACTCGGCTATTTAATACCCCTTCTTATTCGGCCCTTGACGCTGCATCACCTCACCACACAGCGCCGGGTCTCCAGCGCCGAACATGCCCTTCCAGCATTTAATTGGAGACCGCGAGGACCTTTCTCAGGGGCTGGTAGCCAACAGGCTTCACCGAGCCCCCCTGGACAACGGAGATATTTTGATGCCAAGCGAGGCACGGACCCCGATGAGAGCCGAAGCCTCGCACCGACACCCGGTAAGGGCAGATGCCGGTGTAAGGACCGCACGCAAAGTGCTGCGGTCGGCGGCGGGGCTCTGCGGCTCCCTCCAGCCGCCGGAGGAAAGGGGGGTG